>JAEQBH010008345.1:0-110001 GCA_016808115.1 Tetrastigma voinierianum
CTTGTTTGTCACTCAGTAGCAATGTGATTCCACATTCAACAATTACGATTACCTTCATGACAAATTCAGTTAGTGAATCCCGTCATGCTGGTCATTCAATATTACACTTCAAATCAAGTTACTTTTATGCAATAATTTCACTTATAGTTCAAATACACGCATACATGCAGATATTTGACAAGCATTTCAAATACTAATAATTCAAATCGATATATATATATATATTTCAAAAATATAGAGAACAAACTGAGAACAAATAGGGAACAAAGAACAAACCAATTATCAATTCCTTTTCTTTTTCGATATCAATCCTAGGTCAGGTTGTCGTCTTCACCCGCACCTAGTCAAATACAAATTCTTCACTCTTAGTGGTTAAGCAAATAATCATACTAAACGAATATCGCTTCGCCTCGGCGGCGAGGTACGATACGTTTTTCACTTAGTCTCATTCTTATTTGAACCCCATTAATCGTTTCTTAGGGTCCCTAAACAATTGGTATACGAATACGGGACTTAACGGTGCAAAATAAGCAAAAGCGAGAATTTGGTGGAAGTAGTGAATGCAGAATGCAGGTACCGGTTAATCCCCTTGCGGTCGGTACGGTACAGGTTTGATGCGGTACGATTGCCCACTACATCGTCTGGGTGCAACTCAGCGGAATGCCCAGGTACACCCTACGGGTTTTTGCCCAGAAATGCTTGATTTTTGGCATTTCCTTTCATTTTCTTCACCAATCTTTATCGATTCGTCCTTATCAAAAATCCACCATGGAATCCACCCAAAACAACTCCAAATGTGGTTTAGACTCAATAAAAATCCATTTCCCTCAAGTTAGGGCTTTTCACCCAACTCCAAATCAAAAGAATGAGGTTAGGGTTTTGATTTTTCTTACCTTACCTCTTCAAATCTCCTCTTGTATGTTGCTTGGTCCTCATAGAGACCTTAAGAAATGGGAAGCAAAGCCACAGCCACTCCTCCTTGCCAGACCCTAGATTTTTCACCTTTTCTCCTTCCTCTGCTCCCTCAGCGTGATTTGCTTTCAATGAGCATCCCCAAGACAGTTTGGTCTTTTAAATCTCTTAAGTGTAAGGCCATGTTGGCACACACCCATTCTCATTCTCATTTTTGTCTTAAGTCACTTAATCCTCATAAGGCCTTGTTTGGCCACTCAATAAATCCAATTTTCCATTTTTGACATTCTAACTCTTTATTTCACTTTCCTTATCATTTATCATTTATTTCACATTAGCTTTTAAGTTATCATTTGACCCTTAGGTCCTCATTTTACAATTTTTTTCACATTTGCCATTTTTCACTTGGGTTATTTCTGGGTTCGATCAATTTCCTCATTTTAACATATAATATTAAATCATATGCTCACTTTTTCAATTTACATTTCATAATTTATCAATTTTTCCAGAAAACCCAAGTTTGGCTCAATTCATACCCGGAATATATAATAAAATTATTATAAAAATTCTAGGGTATTTTTGGGGCGTTACAACCTTGTCTACATAGGATCTAAGCTAGCTAAAGACATCAAAAGCCCTCTCATCCGTTTTTTAACGCAGAACATAGAGGTATTCGCACAGCTTGAACGTAAGGCGGAATCGACCCGGTAGTGATCACCCACATGCTAAACGTCAGTCCATCCTTTAAACCGATCAAACAAAAGAGAAGGAGTTTGCCTTAGAAAGACAGAAGGCGATTAATGAAGAGGTTGGCAAGCTCCTCCAAGCAAATGCAATCAGAGAGGTAGAATATCTTGAGTGGTTAGCCAATGTTGTTCTTGTCAAAAAAGCAAATGGTAAGTGGCGACTACATACCACGGATATCAACGAAGGGCACCGCCCCGAAAGATAGCTTCCCTCTACCTCGGATTGACCTCATAGTGGACGCCACGGCCGGTCATGAACTCCTCATCTTCATGGATGCCTTCTCTGGATACAATCATATCAGTATGGATCCCAACGACCAAGAGAAGACCTCATTCGTCACTGGGCAAGGAACCTACTATTATCTAGTGATGCCCTTCGATTTGAAGAGCGTAGAGCCACCAAGGTTAGTGAACAAGATGTTCCAAGAGCAAATTGGAGCATCTATGGAAGTATATATAGATGACATGTTAGTAAAATTAGTAAAGGCCGAGCTCCACATAAGCCACTTAGTTAAGGCGTTCCAGGTCTTGAAAAGCTACAATATGAAGTTAAATCCAGCCAAATGCGCCTTCGGAGTCTCCGTCGGGAAGTTCTTGGGTTTTATAGTCAACAGCCGAGGAATAGAAGCAAACCCAGACAAGATAAAGGTTGTGCTCAACATGCTGCCACCTTCAAACATTAAGGACATTCAACGCTTGACAGGAAGAATAGCTGCGTTGAGCCGCTTTGTGTCTAAGGCCAGCGACAAATGTCAGCCTTTCTTTCAGGTTTTGAAAAAGGCCTTCCAGTGGGATGCACACTGCAAGGAGGCATTCACGGCACTCAAAACCTCACACAGAGCTCTCCCAGTTACGGTAAGCCAGGGGAAACTCCTCACTCTCCCTATCGGCCATTTAGGACTTCTCAACTAGTGCACTTTGGTCAAAAGAGCGGGACAAAGGTGCAATAGCTTGATCTACTATTGCAGTAGAGGCTGCGAGAGGAGACGGAGAGGAAGTATCCAAAAGATGGAGAAGCTGATCTTAGCATTGGTAACTACATCGAGCTTCAGGCCTTACTTCCCAAACTCATGCGTGAAGTTCAGGCCCGAACTATCCGATGAAGCAAATGCGCTAAACTAAAAACCTGCGGAAGGGTGATAAAGTGGGTTATAGAATTTACAGTGAGTTTGACATCGGTCTGGAAACCAAGGACAGTAGTAAAATGGCAGATCTTGGCAGATTTCATCATGGAGTTCACCCCAGCAGAGTCTACGGAAGCTACCCAGCTACCACGAGCCTCCCCATGCGGAGATTTTCCATGGGCCAGGCGCGATGCGAGGGGCGGTGCGAGGTGCGATCTGACCTCTCAAATGGGATAGGCGTGGAATGCGCCCACCAGTTCGGCTTCCAAGCCTCTAATAACGAGTAGAATGAAGTCATAGTTGGACTTAGCCTCGCCCCATTCCAGCAGACGGAATCGGTGGAAGTGAGGCGGCTGACTCCCAGGTGGTAGTAAAAATACTTAGAAGACTCCCTCTGAAACCAGAGGTGAAGATGATCTGTATCTCAAGAAGGTCTGAGAATTGCTTAAAATTCATACTAGTTCGAATTGAGCATGTACCAAGAGCCGAGAGGAATTCTCGGTGATGCCTTGGAAAAAGCGCACTTGACCTCACAAGAAGACCTGGGCAGACTAATACCTATTGAACACCTCCCAAAACCCTTAGTAAACGTTGACAACGGAGAAGTCTCCCCTGTGATGTCTGAACCGAGCTGGATGGACCCCATCTAGGATTACTTGGTGGAAGGAACATTGCCAAGCGACCCAAAGGAGGCATCCAAACTTAGAACAAGGTTGGCAAGATTCACCGTTCATCGGGGGACCCTTTATAAACGAGGCTTCTCCACGCCCATTCTTTAGTGTGTAGGGAAGGAAGACGTCAATTACATACTCAGGGAGGTACACGAAGGCATCTGTGGCAGCCATCGAGCTCGGACCTTAGCGGGAGAAACGAGGTAGGGATCCTGCGGCCCACAATGCTCCCAGGCGACGGGCGGTCGGGAAAATCTGGCTTGTCGAGAGAACGTACGGGATCTCTCATCTCCCATCCCCCCAGGCCGGCGACGTCAGTCCTGAGCCCACGGCCTTTTCCTTGATGGGTACAGACATATTGGGACCCACGCCCATTGGAAGGGCCAATGGGGCCGTTGTGGCCATGGACTATTTTGCCAAATGAGCGAAGTGAGACCATAGCAACAATCCGCAGACGAAGGTCACCTTGACTTCATCGGCGTTCTATAATATGCAGGTTCGGGATCCCGAGGTCCCTCGTGTCTGATAATGGGAAATAGTTCGACAATCCTAAGTTCAAGGATTTCTGCGCCGAGCTCGGAATCAAGAACTACTACTCATCCCGGCTCATCTGCAGTCCGATGGGCAAGCGAAGTCCTTGCTATAAGGACTCTCGAGCGGCCCCGAAGACTAAGTGGAAGATACAAAAGGAAAATGAGTAGAGTACCTCCCCGAGGTGTTATGGACACACAGAACTATGCGCAAGTCAGCAACTCAGGAAACCCCATTGTTGGGTTACGGGCATAATATCCAATCTGATTGGAACATAAATGCAGCGGAACTTAAAAATTTTTATCCCTTAACCCACCAAGGATCACATGCGTTTCATAAAAAACCGAAGGAAGGGTAAACGAAACTTACCTCTTGTAAGATCGATTCGTCGAGCCTTCCAAAGTACAACGTCTTGGTTTTTCGGATCTTCAAAGGTGCTGCCTTTCTGAAAAGCGACCACCCTCTACAAGTATCCACACACGAACAAATAATAAACGATCTTGTTGAATGCTAGTTCAGGTTCGTCTTCTCAAAACAAAATTAGGGTTTTTCTTTTCTTTCTCTCTGTTTTTGGTTGTTCTCAGAGTAAAAGACGACTACTACAAAATATATATGTCTCATATATCTATATATATCTATATAAGTCGGCTAGGGTTTAAGTCAAAAACGAATTTTATATTATTATATATTTAAAAATCTTTTAGAAATAACAATTTAAATTCACAAAACATAACTCGTTCAAGACATAACCGTTTCCGCAATTTTAAACTTTTATAAAAATTAAATTCGAATTTAAAATAACAATTTAAATTCACAAAACATAATCGATTCGAACATACTTAGTTTCACAAAATTTAAAGCTTTCTCAAAATTAAATTAAATTTAAATAACAACTAATTGTTATTTGTAATTTAAAGTAATCTCACATCATTTTAAATTTATTACTACAGTGAAAAACCATAACCGTTATTATTCGTTTTTAATGTGCGACCCTATAAGATTCCGATTAACATGACCGGTAGGCTAAATCATTTTGATCTCTGAGTCATAAGTGGCCTCAAGCAAGACATTATGACTACCCAAGTTAAATGAAAAAGCTCATGATCAGGAATTAACCTTAATATAGCTAATGACATAATCCTTTGTCACATGATATCTTGATAGAATATAAGGCATGGACAAAGTCAACCTTATATCGATCTTTGAGTACTCGAAACCCAATTAGACTGACTAAACAAATGACATTGATCTCCATCAATTCATTTGAGCACGGTCATGCATTTCTCAGTCTCAATTGTCGAGGGGCCCAAAGATATCTCTCTTATAATAAGAGGGACAAATTCCATTTTAATCGCTCATATCTCACTACATAATTCTTATTATGTTTAAGTATAACCTTTATAGTCATCCGATTAAAGACAACGTTTGATTATATCAAAACACAATATTCCTTATGTTGAGAACTATAGCGATCTCAGGTCAAAGGATTTAATGGCCTTATTATTAGAGATTAGCATGACTTTGATCAATGTATTTAATCTCCAAGGCAGATTACATGCACGATATTTGTTCTCCAACAAATAGATATAAATTTGATTTGTATCTCATACACATATTCATCTCTCATGAATATCAATCAAAACTTTACACTAATCTTAATTCATTGTTATTCCCCATAACAATAGCAGATTAAGGACATTTAGAATAAATAATAATATTATTCAAGGACATTATATATAATAAACATGCAAATCGTCATATGAAGTCAAATTCTCATAAATAGTCAAATACCGTGTCCACATCTACGATGAGGCCCTAGAGCACTGTACTAACAAATCTCCCACTTGCGCTAGGCCCGTTTCATCAATGTATCTAATACTATGAACGCAGCATAAGCGTCATGCTTTGCTTGTGTTGAGGCTTAGTCGATGGATCAGCAACATTATCATCTACATTTGGAACTCACGCATATCTTAACGTCACCTCTCTCAATGATTTCGAATGAGATGATAAGCATACAAAGAATGTGTTTGGATCGCTAATGTGATCTAGGTTCCTTTCTTTGTGCAATAGCACCCGTTATTGTCACAATAAACAGCCAGCCCGAGTTTATAATGCTAGGAACCACTTCAAGGTCGATAATGAACTTTGGTGCTTGCTTCCTTTCTGCATCGGTTGCTCTACAATGTATTCGACAGTTGTAGAATCCCGATACTTAATTGCTTTGCCCCAGACTTTCATTCGCGCACCACCATTTAAATAAACATATCCGTGATCGGAATCATCTTTGTCGGATTGGAGCTTGCATGCAGTAGTAACCATTCTGACGAGATCATCTTCAGTCGCCATACAGAACATATCTTTAGACCTTCTCAGATGCTTAAGAATGTTCTTGACGGTAAATCATTTCTCACTTAGGGATCGACTAGTATCTACTCGTTATGCTTAAAGCATAAGATACATACGGTCTAGTGCACAACATGGCATACATGAGTAGATCTATTCTTTGAGGCATAGGGAATCTTACTCATCGCTCTGGCTCATCTTTAGTGTTAGGACATTGAGATTTGCTAAGAGTAATACCATGAGACATGGCGAGTATCTCTTGGAATCTTGCATCTTGAACCGTTTCGGTGCTTTGTGCATGTAAATTCTTTGACTTAGACCCGATCAGCCTCTTAGATCTATCTCTATAGATCTTTATCCCACTAGGATATGGCGACCGCCTAAGTCTTTCATTGAAAACACTTCCCTAACCAAGACTTGACGTGCAAGGTAGGGATATCATTCCCAATGGTAAAATGTCATCAACATATAAGACCAAAAAATACAATTGTGCTCCCACTAATTTTCTTATAAACATAAGGCTCATCTTCATTTTGACAAATCTAAACCCTTTGGCGATTCGCCAAGCGAAGATTCCAACTCAAGAGGCTGCTTCAAACCATAAATGGATCTTTGAAAGCATCTTACCAGATATGGGTGGCACCAAAAACCCTCAGGACGTATCATGCTGCACTCACTAAATAGTTTAAGTAAAAACTACAGTTAACATCTATTGCCAAATCCTCAATCATGATATCTGTGGTAGCGTGAAATTACGATAGACTTAAGCATGCTCTGGTGAAAAAGTTTCATCATAGTCTATACCATGAGTTTGTTGGAAACCTTTTGCAACTAGCCTTGCTTTGTAAGTATGCACTTGCCATCGGTAATCGGTTGCTTTTTGAAAGCCCATTTTACTTGATGGTCTTTGTATGCGCCGGGTGGGTCGATCAAAGTCCATACGATTATGTACATGGATTGAATTTCGGACTTCATGGCCTCTAACCATTTTCTTGAGTCTGGATCCAACACAGCCTCTGATGGGTAGTGGGTTCATTTTGATCCCTTAACGATACATCATGGTTATCAGATACAAGAAATCCATATCTCTCGGGCTCATGACGTATCCTATCAGATCTACGTAAATTTTGTGCTATAGGAGGTGTGTCAACAATAGTTTGTTGACTATGAGTATCCACAGGCAGTTCAATGTTATCTTGTGGTTCTCGAACTTCTTCGAGTTGTACCTTACTCCCACTGGTTCCTTTATAAATAAATTCCCTTTCTAGAAAGACACCATTCCGAGCAACAAACACTTTGTTCTCTATGGGATTGTAAAAGTAGTATCCCTTAGTCTCTTTAGGATACCCCACAAAAAGACATTTATCAGATTTGGGCTCTAGCTTATTTGAAACTTGACGTTTTACATAAGCCTCACAACTGAATCTTAGAAAAGACAAACTTGGCCTTTTGCAGTCCATACCGTATGGTGTCTTTTGACCGCTTTGGATGGAACTTGATTTAGTGTGAGAGCGCTTGGTTGTTTCAAGTGCATAACCCCAAGAGTAAATGGAAGATACAGTGGACTCATCATAGATCGAGACCATATCTAATAAGGATTCGATTCCTCCTCTCGAGACACACCATTCCATTGTGGTGTTCGGGGAGTTAATAGTGAAAATGATTCCACAAGTTCTAAGATGGTCATCAAATTCTTGGCTCAAATATTCGCCACCTAGAGTCAGTCGAAGCGCCTTGATTGTCTTACCCAAGTTGGTTTGTGTACTTCATTTTGAAAGATTTGAACATTTCAAATGATTCAGTTTATGTCTAAATAGTAGACATAACCATATCTGCTGAAGTCATCAGTAAATGTAATGAAGTACTTGTAACCTCCTCTAGCATCTGAACTCAATGGTCCACATACATCTATATGTATGAGATTCAATAATTCATTGGCCCTTTCACTGTGTCCAATAAAGGGATCCTTTGTCATCTTACCCAATAGACAAGATTCACATGTATCATATGATTCAAAATCAAATGAATTCAAAAGTCCAACTTGATGGAGTTTGAGATGCGTTCTCATATGACCAAGGCGACAATGCCAAGATAGGTTGAATTTAAATCATTGGATTAAAATTTCTTAGTAGTTATGTTATAGACATGAGAATTGATGGATTTTTGAAGGTTCATAACATAAAGACCATCACAATAAATAATAGGCATTTGCATAGAACATGTCTTTTTATGAAAAATGGAGCAATATTTATTCTTAATAATAAAAGAAAAACCATCATTAATCCAAACAAGAAAGCGAAAATAATATTCCTACATTGTAGGAACATAATAGCTGGTATGCAAAACTAACAAAAAGCCCGCTAGGCAAAGTAAGTTCATAACTTCCTACGACGAAGCAATAACTTTTGCTGTGCCTACTCGTAGATCAACACGCCCTTGCTTGATTGTCTACTCCTTTGAATCCTGCACATTTGTACAAATGTGAGATCCACATCCAGTATCTAATACCTAGGAACTAGAAGGAGGAAAATTAATCTGTATAACATAAATACCTGAATAACTAGTCTCACCAGTGTTCTTCTTCTTCTTTAGATCCTCTAAAGACAGCTTGCAGTTTCTCTTCCAATGACCAGGTTCATTGCAAAAGAAACAAACACCCTCCTTTGGGGCTTTAGCCTTGGGTTCAGGTTTGGGTTTGGGTTGAGCATTGGACTTTCCTTTGCCCTTGCCCTTGCCCTTGCCCTTGCCCTTGCCCTTGAAGCCCTTTCTATTTTGAACCATCAGAACATGGCCAGGCTTGGATTTAATATTCTGCTCAACGGTTTTAAGCATCGTATGCAGCTCAGAGATAGATTTGTCCATTTCATTCATGTTATAGTTCATGACAAATTGGCCATAACTATCAGGAAGTGAATTCAGGATCAAATCAGTTGCCAACTCTTGGCTCAATGGAAATCTAAGCCTATTAAGGTGCTCAATATAGCCTTTTATTTTTAGAACATGAGCACTAGCGAAGCACCCTCGACCATCTTGCAAGAATGCAGTGCCTTGGCCAGTCTCATACCTTTCTTGCGCTTGCTTATTCTTTGGAACATTTCCTTAAGATTGAAGATCATATTATAAGCTTCCATATTTTCCAGATCCTTCTGAAGTTCAGAACTCATGGTAGCTAGCATCAAGCATGCAACATCAATAGAGTCATTATGATGCTTCTCATAAGCATTATTTTCAGCTCTAGGAGCATTATTAGCTGGTTCTTTAGGGAGAGGTTCATCCAGGACATAAAGCTTCCTTTCTTGTTTGAAACGATTCCGAATTTCAAAACCAGTCAAGAGTTAGTCGGTAAGTTTATCCCCTTCTCAGGGCGATCATGATGACATAGTAAATTGTTATTTGTTATTGTTGGCCATCTACAATGAATGCAGTTCAATAAGTATTTTGATTATGAAAAATTCTCACTAAATTAACAACCCTCAGAATAATCATATTAATCTAGTGAGCTAGATCCATATTTTACTCCAACTTTTAAGTGACTTTGGCATGACACTTAAAATTAAGTTATTTAAGAGTAGGTAACTCTTGCAATTACATCTCATGCAACTCTTAGATATTTATGGGATTTTGACATCATATGTCCCGGCATGTTTTAAATCCCATCTAATGCCATTAAGCACAAACCGTTTTGATAACCTAATAAAAGTTAAGCCATTTTTTAAACATATGTTAGCACCATTGCTTTCATCTTGTCTCACTAATGTAACCTAATGTACTTCTACTTTGGTAGAACCCACATTACGTTGATAAAAGGTTTGACAAGTGTTTAGAAATATGGATGGCATGTTAACTTTAAATTTACATGTGAGGGATCTTGATTGATTTTAATTTTCAATTAATATATCTCATCATACATCTAGTATCACATACTCATGTAACATCATACATAGCATCTCATACATGCATATAATAAATGTGTCATAGTATAGCCTTAATCTAGATTGATCTCCATAAGCCAATATGAAGATCAACAGTCATTCCTAGGTAGTAATAAGCGGCTCCATGATGTCGGTTTTGACCCTGACTTGCGCATAGACACCTAGCTCCTCCATCATCATGGTTAGATTGCATGACTTCAAATGGCTTGCATTGTCTCTTGTTTTATTACAACAATTAAATAAATACTACTAATAGTAAAATAAAATTACAATAAAACAAAAACGGCATGCAAGCAGTATTTAATAATTACAACCTTGTAAAAACAATAATAATAACACGCGAACACATTGGTCAAAAAGGTCATCTTGTGCACCATGTGAAACAACACAACATACAAAATATATCATGTTATCATATAGCATAAACAATTTGCATTAAAGAAATAAATTATAATGGCGTGTATTTAAAACCAATTAAATTCACAAGGTGCTCTGTAGGAAGTACATTCTGCAGCAGAGTTCAGAGGTACGCTGAAAAATTTTCTTTTTCATAAACATTAGAGTTTCGTCTCAAAAATTAAATTTTCATTGATCTCATCAATAAATTTTTGAATAAGCCGAAAGCCATCAAAATCACATTAAAACAACATATTATGTAATCTCATTCAAATAGGGCTTATTTTCGCACCATAAACAATCACTGATAAATCAGAATTGATATATGAATTATGTCCATGTATTATCGATTAAGACAACGAGAATCATATAACATGCTATTAACACTTTAATGGCAATATCCCATTCGGATTCTTAATCATATTAACGAATCCTTTTAAGTTTCGGTTGATCAATTAATACCTTAACAAAACCTAGTAAGCTAACTATGTAGTTCGCACGAACCATAATATCACATATATTCAAAAGCGCCAAATCATGCAGGAATCATATACATCACATACATACGATCAAACATGGCATTATTGATTTTTATGAAAACACAGGTGGCTTTGATACCACTGTTGGGTTACGGGCAGAATATCCAATCTGATTAGAACATAAATACAGCGGAATTTAAAAATTTTTATCCCTTAACCCACCAAGGATCACATGCGTTTCATAAAAAACCGAAGGAAGGGTAAACGAAACTTACCTCTTGTAAGATCGGATTCGTCGAGCCTTGAGGAAGTCTGGCGTCTTGGTTTGTTCGGGATCTTCAAGGTCTTGCCTTTCTAAAGCGACCACCCTCTACAAGTATCCACACCTGAACAAATAATAAGCGATCTTGTTGAATGCTAGTTGGGGTTCGTCTTCTCAAAAGCGAAATTAGGGTTTTTCTTTTTCTCTTGTTTTTGGTTGTTCTAAAGTAAAAAACTGACTACTACAAAATATATATGTCTCACATATATATATATATATATATATATATATATATATATATATATATATATATATATATATATATATATATATATATAAGTACGCTAGGGTTTAAGTCAGCGAATTTTATATTATTATATATTTAATACTCTTTTTAAATAATAACAATTTAAATTCATAAAACATAACCATTCAAGACATAACCGTTTCACAAATTTAAACTTTCTCAAAATTAAATTCGAATTTAAATAACAACTAATTGTTATTTGTAATTTAAAATAATCTCATCATTTTAAATTACTACAGAGAGTGAAACACCATAGCAGATTGTGTCGTTCTTAATGTGACCACATGGGATTCGATTAACCTAGAGCGAGTAGGCCTAAATCACATTTGATCCCTACAAGTCATAAGTGGCCTCAAGCGAGACATTATGACTACCCCAGGATAAATAAAAAGCTCATGATGAAACTGACCTTAATATAGCTAATGACGCAAATCCTTTTGTCACATGAT
This sequence comes from Tetrastigma voinierianum, assembly GCA_016808115.1. Taxonomy (NCBI): domain Eukaryota; kingdom Viridiplantae; phylum Streptophyta; class Magnoliopsida; order Vitales; family Vitaceae; genus Tetrastigma; species Tetrastigma voinierianum. Next base: position 12,156 of record JAEQBH010008345.1, read on the forward strand.
ATCTTGATAGAATATAAGGCATGGACAAAGTCGACTTTATATCGTTCTATCTTTGATTCACCCCAGCGGTGGGCGGCTAAACAAATGACATTGATCTCCATCAATTCATTTGAACGCGATCATGCATTTCTAGTCTCGATTAATCGGGGGACCCGGAGATATCTCTTTATAATAAGAGGGACAAATTCCATTTTAATCATTTCGTATCTCATCACATAATTCTTATTATGTTCAAGTATAACAACTATAGTCATCCAGATTAAAAACTGACGTTTGATTATATCAAAACACAATATTCCTTATGTTAGAGAACTATAAGCGATCTCGGTGAAAAGTTTAATAACACAACTATTAGAGATTAACTTATGACTTTGATCCATGTATTAATCTCAAGGCCAGTCCTGTCAATATTTGTTAACAAATAGATATAAATTTGATTTGTATCTCATACACATATTCATCCCATGAATATCAATCAAACTTTATACTAATCTTAGTTCATTATTATTCCCATAACAATAACCGATTAGGGACATTTAGAATAATTAATAATATTATTCAAGGACATTATATATAATAAACATGCAAATCATCATAATAATTAATTCTCATAAATAGTCAAAATACCATGTCCATACACGATAGGCCTAGAGCACTATTACCTTTCCCATTCGCTGCGGCCTTTGGCCTGTGATGGCTCTGTCGAGTCGGATTAAAGTCACGAGTTGAGATTCGCAGCACCAAACTTCTTGAAGGTTCTTCGCCTAAACTACCGATCTCTTAGAAGAAAGCGTGGCTTGGAGTCCTAAAGCGTATTGGGGACTATCACGGAAAGCAACAGGTCGCATGACCAAAGGGTCAAGCCCGGGAGTTCTGAGCACAGCTGAGCACAGTTACGAAAGAAACATGCCAACAAGGAAAGACCCCACACATGGGAAACTGGGACCTAATTGGGAAGGGCCCTACATCGTATTCCGAATAATCCGACCTAGCAACTACGAACTCCAAACATAATAAGGAAAGACCCGGCCCTACTCATGGAACGGTGAACACCTCAAACGGTTCTACCAATAAGACCTTGGAATGTGGTCTTTAGTAAAAAATCCAACGTTCTGATTTTGAATAATTAATAGTCTCTATGTTCATATTTAGGCTGCTTAAAATTGTGATGGATCAAAAAGTAAGATTATAATGATAAAGCAAGGAGCTCGGCTCGGAAAGGTCTAGGCGCAAAAAGCGCATGTTTCACAAAAGATTGTTCTTTATGTCAAAGGAGTTACATACAGTTAAATACAGAGAATTGCATTTAACGAAGCCGTTCCTATTACCTCAGAGACAAGCGGCACAAACAGTTCTTTACTCCCCAGAAAGAAAAAAACCAACAAGGAAAAAGAAAAGAAAAGACAGAGCAAGGAGATCTGTTGGCAGAAGCTCTGAAAAAGTCACATAACATAAATATAAAATTTCATTGCAGGGAAGTTACAATCACCTCAAAGGATTACAAAATCTTTCTTTGCATCTCAAAAATTACAATTAGCAAAACCATTCTTCACATCGGCCAACACCCGGTCAAGGCAAAAACCACAAGAAAGGGAGAGAGAAAGAGAAGGAGAGAGAGAAAGAAGAGAAGGACGAGGGAAAGAACGACAAAGAGAAAGAAAAAGAAAGGAAAGAAAAGGAATGACGGGACTTAAAAGTTTTCCCTTTGAAGCACATCGGGAGGAACTAGGGAAAAACACAGCTCCTACAAGTGGTAGGCCATCGAGCCAAACGTCGGCCAGCGATCACCGGACTGATTCCGTGTAGTGACGACCAAACCACAGCGCTTCATTATGCGTGAACTTCCGGGCTTCTGTCAAGAGAGGAAGAAGTTTGGAAGCAAAGTATGACCTAGAGAGGCCGCTATTTATAAGGAAACCAGGACCCTTAGGAAACCACGCAGTTCGTCCCAATTCTCCATAGATCCGCATTAAAACCGCGGGCGCTTTTCTAAGGGAAGGAAGACTAAAGAGCCAAAGGGCCATGTAGCTCAAAAGCCACATAGCCCAATCTCAAGGGCCATGACTCGATTCATAAAAAGGGCAGCGGGCCCGGAAAGCCCGAAGCCGCAGACCATGGCTCGGGAGCCAGTGGCTCGGATTCTGAGCATAGCGCTCAAGGAAGGCTAAGTAGCCACGGAGCCATGTAGCTCAAGAGCCCAAGCAGCTCAGTTTTTCAAAGCTTAATTGCTCAAAAAGGCAGAATAGCCTAGAAGGCCAAGTAGCCATGGAGCCATGTAGCTCAGGAGCCTAGTAGCTTAGATTACAAAGCATAACTGCTCAAGGAAGGCCAAGTAGCCACGGAGCCATGTAGCTCAAGAGCCTAGTAGCTCAGATTATAGAGCATAACTGCTCAAGGAGGCCAAGTTGCCATGGAGCCATGCGGCTCGGGGCCCGGGGCAACCCAGTTTTCGGGGCTTAATTGCTCAGGCGGAATGGCCTGGACCGAGTAGCCACGGGCCACAATGTGGCTCGAGGCCGGGTAGCTGGTTACGGGGAGCATGGCCCTAATCCAAGGAGGCCAAGTACCACGGGCCATGTGGCTCGGGAACCCAGCGGCTCAGGTTTTTCATAGCTTAATTTGCTTAAAAGGGAAGGAGAATAGCCTAGAGGCTTGAGTAGCCCATGGGACCTACATGTGGCTCGGGGGTTGATAGCTCATATTCGAGCATAACTACTCAAAAGGAAGGCCCCGAGTAGCCCTGCGGGCTATGGCTCGAGAGCCCAAGCTGACTCAGTTTTTAGGCTGAATTGCTCAAAGGCATAACAATGGCCTAGAGGCCAAGTAGCCCTGCGAGACCGTGTATTTCCGAGACACAGTAAGCTCGGATTATAGAGCATAGCTCAGAGAGGCCAAGTAGCCATGGGCCATGGCTTAGGGCCCAAAGCTCATGTGCAGGCATAAGCTGCTCAAGGAAGGCCAAGTAGCCCGCGGGCCATGTAGCTCAAAGAGCCCAAGCGGCTCGGTTTTCGGGCTTAATTGCTCAGGTAGAATAGCCTAGAGGCCAAGTAGCCGCTCTGAGCCATGGCTCGGGGGCCCGGTGAAAGCTCATATTACAGAAGCATAACTGCTCAAGGAAGGCCTCGTAGCCCAGGAGCCCGTAGCTCAGTTTTTCAGACCTTAATTGCTCAAAATGGCACAATAGCCTAGGAGCCCCGGTGGCTCGGTTGCGAGGAAAGGGTAGGCCCGGGCATATAGCGAAACCCATATAGCTGATTTCGGGGTTAGGCGGCCCCTGGAAACGGGACACTCAAGAGCCCAACGACTCAATTTGGAAAAACAATAAAAAGAACGATAAAGTTAATCCATGAATCTTTATATATCAATAAAAAAATCAATGTCAGAAGCGATACAAAAATCCCAGGCTCAACGCCCAAAAATAGCGAGGTTAAAATAAAAAGTCTAGGTGCCTGAGGTCGAGGCAGGAGAAGAGCATGTGGAGCGGGGGATCAGGTAGAGGCCCAGGCAAGGCGACTAGCCTCGGAGGGAACGAATCAATAGGTGACTCGTGCCACAATAGGGTGTTTCGGAATCAATAATATTTATACCTAAATTCCTCCTACTGTCGTAGCATAGCTACTACAGTATAATTAATCTCTAAGGAATTCGAACAAGGGATAGGTTTCTTAGGTGTAAATGATTTGCAGTGAAGGCCAAAATGGTGAATTTGGTTTGGATTTTGGGCTTTTGGTAAAGACAATGAGAATTGGTGATTTGCATATTGAAAATAAAACATAGTCAAATATTAAAAAGAACTCCTTGAAGCATTGGGCCACTAGGTTTGAGATACTAAGGTAACTGAGAAGTCCTCGGGTCCCTTTCCTCGCGTTGGGGAGGATGACCTATAGTCATTTCTCGAACCAGATCTTCATTTGACCTTAAAAACTGAACCCTAATAAATTTCCTTTTGAAATATAGCATTTATTGGACATAAATGTTCCTAGGCAATGAAAATCTATCTCTTAAATCTACCCTACATTAACTAATAAATGACAACTAACGAATCTCAGTGGATCTAGCAATAAGCATCCATTGAACCCTAAAAGCTTGCCAAATACAGGTTAACCAAGGTACATCAAGTTTATGTGTTTATTTTATTCTAAAATTGAGACATAAATACCCGTAAATGCTTGCATTAAAATAAAATGAGGCAGTCGATTTACCTCGATTCAAAGCCCGGTAGCCCTCTTCTTCAAGGATGAGAGAGTTTAATATACATCCTTGTTGTCATCAGAGAGGTGTTTGGTAGCAGAAGAAAATAAGAAGAGCAAAGAAAATGAAATACCTAAGAGGAAAAGCAGAAAACTTACGCCCGGTGCTGCATGTTCCACCTAGCTAATAATGAATTGGTTACCAAGGGTTTAAGCATATATAGCTCCAAAAGATAGAAAAATACAAAAATACCCTCTATACACACTTATATATGAAGGGGCAAAATGGGAAAAATGAGTCGAAAAGGGCGAAGTCAAAAAAATTGAGGGGCGGGAATTTTCCGCACGATGGGTGTGAAATTTTTTCGCACCCTCTATGAAAACTCTCAATCTTCTAACTTTTTCTGCTCTTCTTTCCTTCTAATCTGCAATGCTTCGACTCAAATTCTTCGTACTTTGATCGATTTGACAAATTTGGCATTAAAAGCTTACAAAACTATAAAATTAGCCACAAAATGCGATCAGTAGAATAACCGGGACCTTAATGTGCAAATCCGGTTAATTCGATTGATTAGTACACAAAAAGTGCTCAAAACCTACAATAGATAGGGCTCAAAATAGCACTTTTTGGGCACTAATCACTCCCCCCAACCGACACATTGCTAGTCCCTTAGCAATGAAAGAAAGAAAGAAAGAGCAAACAAAATAATAACAAAATTATATTCTCAAAAATGGTATTTCAAAAAGTATATGGATGAGTAGTGTCTAACCTTCAGTATGAATCACCAAGACCCTGCACAATAACCATCTTGGGAGAATGAATGCCATATAGATTCAAGTTTCGAGGAAAATTATCAGCTCAAGGAATCGACACGAAACTTCCACCAAATCTAAGTGTTTATATGATCGGTTTTTCCCGCAATGCTTTGCTGGCTTGCTCTCTCACCCCAACCAAACTCTCTTGCTAAGACCTAGTGATGACAGGCCTAAATAAATTTGGCTCCTCTTATTCCACACTTCTTTTTCGGTGTTTGTGGGTGCAATCTTTGAGAATCGACCTCACGAGGTCGGGTGTAACGGGGGTCCACCGATGACTCCCAACCAATTAAGGCTTAGGGCAACAAGTCATAAGGATCTTTCGACCACTAACTCTTCAGGTTTCATTCCAGACTCCAAATAATTTCGAAACTCCATAACCTACAATTCGCTAAACCTCACCCATCCACCCATGTAGCAAGCACTAAGTCGGTGAACCTGACCCGATTGGTTTAGGGCACCGAGGTTTAAAAGCTTCGTCATATACCTCGGGCCCGTCTTTCGGGTTTTGAAGCCAGTTATCGCGGATTTTCTATTCTTTTTCTTTTTCTTTTTCTTTTTCTTTTTATTTTTCTTTTTCTTTTATTATGGAAGACTTCATTGGCCTTCTTTTCTTGGGGGACCTTAACCTGTTACAAGTGGTCAACGAAACTAGGGTAGGTTCGACAAAGTAAGGGGGTTAGGTAGTTTCTTAGCTTATTAAAGAAAACTGATGTGCACTGTGTGTGGTTAGCTAAAGGTGGAAGGAGAAGGCTGAAAGTCATGAGACTTCAACTGATCATCTACTTAATCATGCATGGAACTAATCTAACCTCAATAGCATTGGGCAGTGTTTCAATTTTTCAACTTGCAGGTTAGGCAAAACCACAAAAAAAAATGGGTGTAATTTTTGAATTGAGAAATAAGCTATATGGTATGTATAAAAAGATATATGGCTATATTTTCAGCTTTTCAAAAATAATAGACAACATCACAACCAAAACAAATGACTACACAAACAGAACTAAACTGCAAGTCATTAATCCTCTTCAAAATCTTGCTCAAAATGGTAACAAAACATAAATGTAAAAGTCACTTCCTTCGCTAACTCTCCCCCCAACCAAATGTCACATTGTCCTCAATGGGGCTTGGATTGGAAAGTTAGAGAGTGTTATCCCTCAATGGTGAGTAAACATTTGGTGGTATGTCATTCGACATGAGCTAAGTAGAGATTTGTTGATGGCGGAGATAGTACTCTGCTTTGGGGATTGGGTAGGTACTGCTGGAGAGATAGACGGCAAGCCCAGGTGACTCTACATCTACAAGAGGATGGCGTGGTTCTGTGCCTCTGTGCGTGTCATCCTCTCAGCTAAGGCTATATAGGCAGTCGCAAAAGATGTTGATGTGACTAAGAAGGTGTGGACTGCATCCATAATAGCGAGAAAATCCCGAGTGGATATGGAGATATGCTACGGTGGAGGTGCTGATGTGCTGGAGTCCATCGACAGCGTAGGAGTACGGAGGTAAAAGGTGTCTGGGGCTCCTGCATCCTCTGATGGTCAGCTACCTTTATGTCCTCGGCTCGTCCTGAGGTGGGAGGTGCTAAGCCTTTGGGCGAGCCAGCGACCACTGTCAATAGTAAGAATGCCCTCGCAACCTCGGCGGCTCTCCAATCTAGGCTCAACAGGAAAACCCAAATGCTCTAACACCTGGCATAGTAGCCTCGGGAACAAGAGGGGTGTGGACTCAACTCGGGTTAGGTTTGCTGATTGGACCTTGTCCTCAGTGGAACAAGGATGTCATGAAGAGTACTTGGGGGCTAACCCTCGGAAATGAGGTATAGAGACTCCAGAATAGCTCTTCTTCGTTGCACATAATGCTGGAGTGGGAAGATATTAGACCGCAGTATGTGGTCGACAAGGAGCATGCTTGGAGGAAGCTACCTCTGGAAAAGTATAGACCTGGCTGCTACGTCCCTGGATAATATGCGAACCATCTCCCTAGGCAAGGGGTAGGGCCACAGCCTGTAGTCAGCCGAGTTGGCTAGGATAGCAGGGAAATGAAATGCGGCTGCAATATCGGCGACCTGAAGTGTCCCCTCGCGGCCATCTATCGAGAAATGGATAACATTGGGATTAGGTACTCTCCTGGATGTCATGGTATGGTAGAACTCGATGACCACCCGGGGGTAGAAAAACGGTTGTGGGGTCATAAATGGCTCTAGGGAGTACCTCCACACTAGCCGCATAGATTCTCTGAGCTCTGGATCTTCAGCAAAGGCCGGAATATCATAATAAACCTCGCTATGCAGGTCCCTAGTACTGCAATTAGAATTTCCGGTAATAGGGCTGTAGTGGAAGATGGGTCGCCTAATGATCGAAGTAGGGGACGGATCCAGAGGGAGATCTCCAACAAGGCCTTGGTTAGGTGGTGAAGGGGGCTCTTGGGGGCACAGGCTGGAAGACTCCCTGGGCGGAAGGTAGGGCCACCTCCGGGATGATCGCGGATGAAGCGGGGAGATGGCGGGTAGGCCCGACCCGTTGTATCATACTGCGAGGAGTGCCGGGAGCGATGGAACAGGCGCGGTGGATGGAGATGTGCGGGGGCCGCGGCATGGTTGCTGCGCCCGACACGGGGGTGGAGAGGAAGGCGCACGGGGCCTCTGTTGTGCTCTCCGCGAGTCGACCGATGGGAATAGGGAAGAGATAGAGAGGATGGAGGATTTCTGCTACACCTGAAAAACAAAATACCAAAAATTATGAGAATGTGCAATTGAAAATAAGAAAAATTACACATAAAAAAATCTAAAATTAAGAAAATTATGTAAAACTATAAATTAAACTTAAAGTAAAGCAAATAAAAGTCTAACAAAAATTGGAGTGGCTTCTAATTTACTGTAGAAACCACTCCTACTCAGGTAGCCCTTTAGGTTCATGGTGGATCAAGGAGGAGAAGTCCCTCCATGTCTTCTATGAGGTGTTTACCATGATTTGAGCTTCGCCCCTTTGTTTTTAAGCACTCTGTATGGTGGTCTTTGAATCGGTGGTCTTGGAGAAGTGGCCCGAGGCGAATTCTCCATTAGACTCTTCATTGTTGTTCATCAATTCCTCCTGCAGTTTGTGAACACTGTGTTTTCCTGCACCTGGGCTAATCAGGCAGACTTCATCTAGCTCTTGCTCTTCCATTGATTTGTGCTTGTTGCTTAGGTGGAAGATGTTGAGCTCCAATGTCATATTGCCAAATGTGAGCTGCATGACTCCATTCCGGAAATTGATGATGTCATTTTATGTGGCCAAAAATGGCCTCCCAAGTATGATATGTACATGATTAGTACCTCCTGCCACCGGCTCTGTATCAAGGACGACGAAGTCTACTGGATAGTAAAATTTATCCACCTTTACCAAAACATCTTCGACTATGCCTTTGGGAATTTTCACTGATCTATCGGCCAAAGATAAGGTGATGGTGGTAGGCTTTAATTCCCCTAAACCCAAGCTGGCCTGCTTGAGTATGGTAGCGAGGTTGACAGCCCCAAAGTATGATGCCTTATCCACACAGGTTCCTCCGATGTTCACTAAAATGGTAGGGGATCCACGGATCCTTGTATTTCGAGGTCTTGCTTTGAATATTAGCGCGACTTGCTCTGTCAAGGCCTTCTTATCAACATTCAATCCTCTCTTCACTGTGCACGGGTCTTTTAAAAATTTGGCATAAGTTGGAACCTGTTTAATCATGTCTAGTAGTGGGATATTGACCTTCACTTGCGTTAACACCTCTAAAATTTCAATCTGATTGGAGGCCTTTTTCTTACCTTTTAATGCTTGAGGAAATAGAGGAGGCATGCTCTTCTTCATTGAATCTTCTTTTATAATTATATGTTCCGGCTCCACTTCCTTTTCTTCCTTGGTCTCCTCCAACGAACAGAGCACTAACATCAACACCCTTACCACTTCTACGATTAATGATAACGGCCTTTACTTAAATCCATCCTAGGAGACGGGTTCAATAGAAAAGCAATTCATGCACTCCTAGGATTGAGGTGTGTGCGTGAAGGAATTTCCCTTGTTCACACTTTTTGCTGCGGATTTAGTGAGCCTTGTGATGGAGTATTGCAGGTTATCTATTTTATGATTAAGATCATTTTGGAGTCCATCTATTTTTTGTTCAAGGAGCTTTCCACATTGTCAATTCTCTGATTCAGCTGCACATTGATGGCCTTCTGCTCCTCTACAAAATTTCCTACCACCTTGCTCATATTTAGAATAGCTTGCTCAACTGGAGATGAGGATGGTGGTGGCTGTGGTTGGGATGAAGACCCATACTGTTGTTGTTGTTGTGCAGCAGGAGGAACGTATGCTAGAGGATTTGGCTTCCAGGAGAGGTTAGGATGGTTTCTCCAATTAGGGTTATATATGTTGTTGTATTGGGCATTGGTTAGCAGCTTGTATTGGCCCACAACATTGGCATGCTCAGCCATCAAATCCCTCACTGAAGGAGCAGTTGGGCAATGCTCTCCGTGGGGATCAGTGGACTGGCAAATGAAGCAAGGCTGGATTTGTACAGGGGCCTCAACTACTGCCCGCACCTCATGTTGATTTCTCATTTCAAGCTCTTCCAGCCTTCTAGCCAAGGTAGACAGCTTTGCCTCACCCTTTCTACTTCTCTGGGGTTGGGTTCATCCCATGCCTTGGATGTCTCAGCCACATAATTTAAGAAGTGCATGGCTTCTTCTGGATGTTTACTCATGAAGTCCCCTCCACACATAGTTTCTAACAACTGCTTCATAGCAGGGGACATCCCATTATAGAAGTGATTAACCAGCATCCAAGTATCAAACCGTAGTGAGGGACGGGACATTGATGGTCTCTAGGTACCTTTCAGCCGGTAGAATTTCTCATTTTCGTGGGCTGCAAAGGTGTAAATCCGCCTCTTCAAAGTATTGGTTTTATGGAAATTTGAATAATTTCTTTAATATTTTTATATCTCCCAGTCCACGATGGTCCTCGGCCTCAAGGAGTTGAGCCAAATCTTAGCCTTGTCCTTTAGAGTCAGAGGGAAGAACTTCAGCCTCATCAAATCCACATTGGAGATGTCCTCTTTGAAGGTATTGCATACTTCCTTGAACTCCCGGATGTGTGAATGAGTTTTCCTCTCCATCCCATGGAAGAGTGGGAGCCCGAGGGCACTATGTAGGAGGCACAATGCAGGAGGGTGCACTCACTCTCGAAGGGTGTATATGATCCCTCATAATTCTGTATGCATTGGGATTTCTGTGAACCCCCTGGTGGCTTTGCTGTTCCTCAGGTGGAGGCTCCATCTAACCACTGTGTATGCTTACTTCACAGCCCTGTTCTTATGGAGCACTGCTCCTTTCTAATCTGCCTGATGTGTTCCCATCCCAATGGTGCATAAACTCCTATGAAAACAGCATAAGACACAGTAGGAAACAAAAACCCAAGCTACCAAAAAGCTAACTGTTAGCTAATGATAAAAAAAGAAATTGTATATTGTCAGTATATAAATTGAAGCAACCTAACAGTAAACTGCTAGGTGAAATAACAGTAAAGACAAAAAGGTTGAAAAGTCACCAATACTTATGATGTGGATCACAAGTTCAACAACTCGTCACTTGCACTTAGGCACCATCCCCGGTAACGGCGCCATTTGATTCGTGCCACAATAGGGTGTTCCGGAATCAACAATATTTATACCTAAATTCCTCCTACTGTCACAGCATAGCTACTACAGTATAGTGGCTCTAGGGTCGAACACAGGGATGGGTTTTCTTCGTGTAAATGATTTGCAGTGAAGGCCAAAATGGTGAATTTGGTTTGTATTTTGGGCTTTTGGTAAAGACAATGAGAATTAGTGATTTGCATATTGAAAATAAAACATAGTCAAATATGAAAAAGAACTCCTTGAAGCATTAGGCCACTAGGTTTGAGATACTAAGGTAACTGAGAAGTCCTCGGGTCCCTTTCCTCGCGTTGGGGAGGATGAACTATAGTCATTTCCTGAACCGGATATTCATTTGACCTTAAAAACTGAACCCTAATAAATTTTCTTTTGAAATATAGCATTTATTGGACATAAATGTTCCTGGGCAGTGAAAATCTATCTCCTAAAATCTACCCTACATTAACTAATAAATGACAACTACTTGAATCTCAATGGATCTGTAATAAGCATCCATTGAACCCTAAAAGCTTGCCAAATACAGGTTAACCAAGGTACATCAAAGAGATTTAAAACTATTGTGAGAAATAGAGACATAAATACCCATAAATGCTTGCATTAAAATACATGAGAACCGTCAGTTTACCTCAAATTCAAAGCCCAGTAGCCCTCCTCTTCAAGGATGAGAGAGGTTTAGCCAACCATCCTCGTTGTCATCTAAAGGGTGTTTGGTAGCCCAGAAAATAAAAGAAGAGCAAAGAAAATGAAAGAAGAGGGAAGAGCGGGAAAACTTACCGCCCAGTGCTCTGTATTTCCACCCTCAAGCTAATAATGAATTGGTATTACAAGGGTTTGAGCTTATATAGAGCTCCAAAGATAAGAAAAATACAAAAATACCCTCTATACACACTTATATATGAAGGGCAAAATAGGAGAAATTAGTCAAAAGGGCCAAAAGTCAAAAAATGGAGGGAGAAATTTTCATACAGTGATGCGAAATTTTCGCACCCTCCTGTGAAATTCTTGATCTCCTAACTTTTTCTGCTCTTCTTTCCTTCTAATCTGCAATGCTTTGACTCGAATTCTTCGTACTTGGATCGATTCGACAAATTTGGCATTAAAAGCTTACAAAACTACAAAATTAGCCCTGTCGTCCATTAGAAAATTCGAGACCTTAATGTCGTAGTCGGGTTAATTCGGTTGATTAGTACACAAAAAGTGCTCAAAACCTACAATAAATAGGGCTTAAAATAGCACTTTTTGGGCACTAAGCATAGCTGCTTAAGGAAGGCCTTGTAGCCCAAGAGCCTCGTAGCTTAGTTTTTTAGACCTTAATTGCTCAAAAGGGCACAATAGCCCAGGAGCTCAGTAGCTCAGTTTGCAGAGTTTCCTTACACACAAGGCGGAAACGGCCCGGGACGGATAGCTCGGTTTCGGGGTTAGGTGGCCCCGGTGGAGACCCGGAGCCAAAGCGACTCAATTTGGAAAAACAATAAAAAGAACGATAAAGTTAATCCATGAATCTTTATATATCAACAAAAAATCAATGTCAGAAGCGATACAAAAATCGACTCGGCGCAGAAATAGCGAGTTAAAATAAAAAGTCTAGGTGGTGCACGAGGAGGTCGAGGCAGGCTTACGGACGGGATCAAAGGTAGAGGCCCAGGCAAGGCGGAAGAGCTAGCCTCCCCGGGAGGTACAGGAGATCGGTGCGAGGAAGCACGGCGGGGGCCCAGGGAGGAGAAGCACCTCGGGCGCCCATGTCATCCTTGGCCTCGGTAGCGGATTCTTCTACCTCCTCATCGAGGCTTGGATGTTGAACTCTAGTGGAAGCTCTAGAAGCCATGGCCCCAGAAGGCAAGCCACTCGGAGGCCCATTGGGAGCAGGCCTCGTCTTTGAGCTCTGTTATCACCTCGCCTCTCCGGCTAGCCAAAGCCTCCTGCCTCTCAAGGTCCATCCGAAGCTTGTCGACCTCCTTCGTCAAGCGCTCCACAAAGCTTCTAGCCTTCAAAGCCTCCTGGCAGACCCGGTCCAATGTCGCCATTTTGGTGCACAGGTCACCCTTGATAGCCTGTAACTCCTCTTTGGCCAACCGCAGCTCGTCTTCAGCGACCTTCAAGTCCTTCCGGGCCTTCTTTTCTTTATCCTGCGCGTTGCCCTCAGTCGAAGCATTAGCCCGAGCGGACTGTGCTTCCTGAAGCTCCTCGAGGTCCTTATCGGGGTTCGAGTCGACCCTCTCAAAGGTCAAGGAAGCAACCTTAGCCTTATAAGATTTCGCCGCCTTGGCGGAGCCCTCGGTAAGGCTGGCCCTCCTTGCCAGACCTTTCGCGTAAGTAGCCACGCCCGAAGAACAGAAGAGTCGGGTTAACAAGCGAAATAATAAAGAAAAGGATCAATGAAGGCACTTGGACGTACAGAAGCGGTTCACTGAAGCAAAAGAGCCAGAGCCTCCTCAACGGGCAGGGCGTCCACCTTCCTGAGGTCGGAATCACGAAGGATGGAGGAAACCGCCCGGTGGCCAGACTCATGAGAAAGTAGATAGTCCTCCTCCCTGCGGCACTAAGCGATCCTTTCCCACCTCATCGCACATTACAGGGGAGGGGCCCGGCGCCTTGTGACTTGGGACTCAAGGCCCGAAAGAGGAAGAACCTCGAGGGAGGCTCAGCCCAGCCCCTCCACAGAAGAATCTCCGGCCCAGACAGCGAATGAAGGCGAAGGAGGCCCTACCTTTGGAGTCTTACCCAGACGAGGGGCGCGACCCTCGAGGAAGTCGAGTTTTCCGTTTATGCTCCTTTCTTCTTCGCCGGCACCTCCCGGGCGGGCAGCTCTCCAGTGAAGCAGCCATAAAGGCCAAAACATGAGAGACTTTGAGGCCCGGAGGTAGAAGGCTTCATGACGGAAAAGGGAGAAAGTCTCAGAAAAGGAAGTCGGGCAGGCCTCGCACCAGACGGTTCGGGAATATCCGACCTAATGAGCTCGGAATAGGCACGCGGGGAGCACTTAACCAGCTTCCGCTTCACCTCTTCGTCTTCAGGACTAAGACCAGGCCGAACACCTGAAGGCCACACGACCAAGGCAATGTTAAAAATATCCTATAGCCTTCGAAAACCGGACCAAACCAAAGCAAAGGGAAGCTCACGTAGGTTCTCAGGAGTAGTCCAGACAGCCGGAACGCCAAGTGTGTCCTCCCGATCAAAGTGATCGTACTCCTAATGACGGCCACTGATAAAGAAGTAATGTTCCTTCTAGTACTTGTGGGAAGACGAAAGGTCCGAAATAATCACTTGGCGTTGGAGTGCTTGGAGATATAAAGAAAGCCTTCAGCGGCCTCCTTTACGCTGAAGAAGTTTAAGGGCAGAGCTATACTTGGAACACCCAGGCCTTTATCCCTAAAAACAACTAGCAGCCCTACCAAAATACCCAAGAAATTAGGGGAAAGCTGAGAAGGGCAGACATTAAAATGCAGCATAACCCTTTTTATAAAGGGATGCAAAGGGAAGCGGAGGCCATTCTCGAACGCCACCTCAAAAAAGCACACCATCTTGTGCGCGGACGGCGACGTAGGAGGTCGGCACGTAGAGGCACCAAACCTGAACCCCCTGGCCCGGAGCCCGAGCCGAGGTGTGAATCTCACCATATAAAGGGTTCAGCTCGACTAGGGCCCGTACCTCGGCATTCTATATAGCGACCCTCAAATGCCCAGGCGTAGGATGTCGGTTCACTAATTTGCCCCTTGCCACCCGGGAAAGGGAGGTTCCGCAGGGCAACGATGGACCACCACAGCCAAATTGTCGGACTCACCACCCGTCTGTCCTGAACCAGATGCCTTAGTGGAATTACTCACATGAGAACATAAGAGCGGCCGGGGACCCACATGGAGATATGCGAGGGGTAAGCGAGGGAAAAATCGAGAGAAATAATCTGGAACCACTAACGAAACCAAGCCACACAAACCTCGCAAGACTTGAACCCAGAAAAAAGACAAGAAAGAAGAAAAAGCGTACCAATCCCGAAACAAGGCGAGGGCGGCCCCAGCGAGATATCGGGAACCACAGCGACCACTGAACAATGGTGAGCAATTTTCAGAAAAAGAAGACTAAACTTGCGAGTAGCGAAACGAGGGAACACATTGCAAGCGGTCGAAAGGCGTTTTTAAAATTTAGAAACCCACACGATGATAAAGCGCGAAAATGGCCGCCGTTATCACAAGGCGTTAGACGGTTACAATGCTAATCAAACCCTCTGAGTAGCCACATAAGTCACACGATCCAGCGGTATAGCCCTTGCCTACGCTCTCTTTAGCCAAAGGCTGGGGGGGTAACTGATCGGGTTTAAATAATAGGCGCCTAGGCCCAGAACACGAGCCCAAATGTCAGGCTTAAGAGAAGATTAAGGAGCAAGCCTAGTACCAGTGCTCGGCCCTTGATAATATCCCCCAAACATAGGCCCAAAACGAGGGCCCAATTCATCCCTTCAAAAAGGCGATAATATAATCGACCCGAGAATCAGTATCGAAAGGAAAATACCCGATTTCTCTAATTAAATCTCACATTTAATTAGGGAAGTAGGATGTTCACAACAATTACACATCAATTATCCTTTATTAATTGATGTGGCGATAAGGAAAGAAATCGCCAGCATGGATGGAGATGCTCAGCGTCGTCATCCAATAAGGAAAGGTAGGGGTGGCAATTCGTGTTAATGGATTGTGTTCGTGTCGTGCCAATGTACGGATCTTGTCAACATTCGCCAACCAAACCCGACACGAATAATAAACGTGTCAACATTCTCTAACTTGAGCTACGACTGCATTTATTATTCGTATTAGGCAGGTCAACACGAATATGACTCATTAATTTGATTATTTAAAATAATAAGAATTATAATTAATCATTTATATTTAACATAAATAACCTATTAAATTTAACATGTTTATCAATTTTATTATTTAAATTAATAGAATTTATAATTAATAATGCATATTTAACGCAAATAACTTATTAAATTGGTTAATTAATTAATATAATAATTAAACATGTCAATTCGAGGTCAAATTTGTGTGTTAGGCAGTCGACACAAATATGACTCATTTATTAGCGTGTTAGATGGGTGACACGATTATCTTTCTGGCTAGCCCATGGCAGAGTGTTGGGATTGGGTGTCGTGTTCGCGTGTCGTGTCGAATTTCTATGTATTGCAAGGAAATGTATCATTCGGTATAAATTAAATGCATTAGGAAAGTTATCGTGATCGCGAATTTATAAATACCGAGTCACCGCCGGTGAAGGTATGCGCAAAACTAATTCACCATGAGTTGATGCTTCTCTTAAACGGAAAAAGAGCGGCTTAAGCGTCGAGAGAAGGCGTGGGCGATCCCGTCAATCTTTTGTATCTTATTTTTGCGAGGAATGGCTTGTCAGGAGTTAGCGGACCGGCCCATCAATCCCGCCAAGCTCTAACCCAGTTTCGATTGAAAAAGCATCATCAATGTTCTTAGATGTAAGTCTAGAATGATCATCAAAACACATTTTTATGAGGGTAGAATTCAAGAGGGGAACTTGACAGTTAACACAAGATCCAGTAGAAAACCATGAAATTTTGGACCATGGCCATGGCAGATTGAAGATATGCCTGAATAGGACCACGTCAATGGTCGTTGAGCCTCCCGTAGTATTAGAAATGCACATGGCAGGTGCAGAAATCAGAATTTGTTCCACTAAACAAATGTTGCAAATTTAGAAATCAGAATACAAAAAATAAAGCAACATATAAAACCAGAAGCAGGACTGTGTAGACTATCTTTACTTGGCATGGATGGGTGTAACACCCCCCAACTCCGAACCAATTGTATTATTATTCATTCAGATACAGGGTTCTAAAATCTCACCTTTAAATAACACTTTCAAAATTTTTGTTTATAAATTTTGTTTGTCTAATTTATTCATAGAATTAAATTAATTTCATAAAAATCAAATCTTCCAAAGACATGAAAAACCTTCCAAACATAACAAAATGTTATTATACCAACGTCTTCCAACATGATAAAATTTTCAAGACTAATAATCTTAAAATGTAACATTCTAGCAACATAAAATTCTTCGATGAAAGTTTGCAAAGCATTAATTCTCGAAAAGCGTTAAAGTAGTAAAACTGATCCACAAGTCTTTTCGACAATCTATCTGAAACTGAAAATAGTTTTCCAACTTTCATTTCACCTTACCACAAAATCTTTTAGTCGAGGTTTAGGGCACCTGAAAATTATCAACAATAAGAAGTGAGCTAAAAGCCCAATAAGGAATATTAATACATTTTCATTGATCAAATATTTAAATTCACAAAATTTGAGATATAACATATTTTTCTTTTCCTCACAAGTCTCATAAAATCCTTGAGTACAAATAAATAATATATATAAATATATTTCAAACTAATGTTCATCATATTTCCTATTTCTCAAACAATTTCATATCATAATCAAATCAACAAATATTTTAAAACACATATATTCATAGTTATAAAGAATTTGTTTGAATAAAATGTCAGTAATCAACCGCTTTGAGAATGTTTGTTCCAAAATGTCTTACAACTCTTAGTTACTCAAAACATCTTTCTTTCAAATAAAGGTCAACTATTCTAACCTTACGTTGATAAGGGTCATTTGTCTGGCATTTTATAACTTCATTCTTAGAAATTTCGTTTGTCGAGTTTATCTCTTGCATTCGGGGCCATATTTTCAAGTTTATCTGGTGTGGCGAGTATTTGTCAGTTTATCTGGTGACGTGGTTGTGTTGTTAAGTTTATATCAGGTGACATGGGTCATATTTGTCGAGTTTATCTGGGTGGCGAGTCGCCAAAAACCAAAGTCAAATATTTTCTTCATGTTTCTAAATTTATAAAAGTACAAAAATATATCTTCATAACTTTCAATCCCTACCATGAACATTTTCAAATTTATTTTTCAAACAAAACTTGTATTTGATCCATACATATAATCTAAACATATACAAATTATCAAAACTCATAATCACATATAATAGTAAAATATTTTGTTTTATAAGAAAAGCTGCATTAATCTTCCTTACCTCAAAGCAACTCAAAAGTCTTAAATGATATCACTCCACAATTAAACTTAGTTAAGAGTTTAAGTCACCTAAACAAATAAAAGTGAAACAAAACTCATTAATTATCTTAACTATTATTTCTTTTTTTTCAATGTTATTTTAATTTACTTATTTATTATTTTAAACTTATTATTATTATTATTATTATTATTATTATTTTTACTCTTTAAATAATTTGTCCTCAATTATTACTCTATTTTCCAAACTAATTTAAATATAGTTTGATCAGTGTCACGGTTTTGCTCCAATATCTCCTTTCTTAAGTAATAAATTTCGACCTTCACCATTCATCATTTAGATCAAATTCTTATATAAAACATATCCAAACTTCAACGCAATCCAACGGTTGAATAAGGAGAACAAAGGCTTACACTAAACTTACAAAAACTGAAACCGATTTCAAAAACTGCATGTTTTAAATTAGTATAACTCTCATCTGAAACATGTAAACATGATCTGAACTGTTCAAATCGTAGATCATTGTCCTAACTCAAAATATATCCAAAATTAAAAGCAATTCAGTAATTCGAGATAAAAGAGATGAAGGCTTACCTTGATCTTCTTGAAATTAAAACTAATTTTGAACATTTCTTTCAAATAAGAATAACTCTCAACTCAAACCTAAAAGATCTCCACCGTTCGATTGTAGATCATTCTCTTTATCTTTATCGAATTCTACAAACAATCCAGCGGTTTGCATAAGAATATCATAAATCTCCCCAAAATAATACAAAACCTTTTTATTTATCTTTCTTCTCTTAAAGATATTCTTCACTCCTAAACACATCACATGCTTCAAACTAGAGAAGGAAAAATAAATACTTATTTGGGGTGGATGTTTTTTTAAGCTTGAAATCCCCCTTTTAAAACCCTAGCTCATCTATCATTTCCTTGAAAGAAAAGTGAAGAATGTTAGGATTGTATAGGAAACTTTTGTTGTTTCTTTTAGCAAAACATTTATATTTTTTGTTAAAAGCTTCTTCCAACTTTGAAAATTTACATTTTAGCTTCTTCTTTTGGAAATTTTGTTTTAGATTTTTTTTTTTTTTTAATTTATGGGTATTACAATGGGGTATAAAACAAATTCAAATATTTGGCTTCACATGAGAAGGAGTTAGGAACGAGGGCATAAATTCAGACTCCAGAGTAAGGGTCTTAACAAAGGGTAGAGGCAGCCCCATTGGATACCCAACAAGTGGCTCAGGGTGAGGAATACCAACTAGCCAGGATCTGCAACACAACCTGGAAGAACATTTTATTTCTGGATCAGGGTAGAAGGGCCTTCCGATATTTATACTACTCACGCATGGAATGTGCAATAGCAGAGAAACCAGATGGTACCAGCTTTGATTCCCCAATCAAAATTATAATCTCATCAGATGAGGAGTCAGGAGTGGGCCTCCTGCAGCTCCCGTGCCCTTGTGTGTTTATGCACTACCTAAATGCTTCAAAGTACGACACTATTGCTGGAATGCTCCGTTGGCTGTTTGAGAATATGACAAGTAGTGTTAAAAATAAAAAACTCCGTCTGACAATCAGTATCCACCATCCCATTTATTCCATAGAAAGATGATGCGTTCAATTATGTTTTTGGATCTCTAGCTCGATGTCCCCAAAATCCGAGCAGACCCCAGTGAAGAAGTATTCTGACCATTATAAACTTACAAAACAAATACTTAAGTTGCGGTCCTAAAATACAAGCTGAATTACCTTTTAGCTGTGAGCATGGAGAATTGCCTACCAGTTAGATGGTGGTACTTTCATATTCTTTTTACAGAATTTAAGCTGGGGTTCGGTTGTTGCCTAGTGGGAAGGGATTTTAAAAACTCCCATGTCCATGGTGATCGCTTGGAATGGGTCAGTGCTGTGAAATTTTGAGAATGGTGGCTTCTCTGATATGTGGCCAGCAATGAGTAGTAAATAATGGGCATTAACTGGGCTGAAAGGAAGAGCCAAAATCAATGGGGGGCAACTTGGAAATTTCGGTGGAATAGTGACGTAACAATGAATATCTTGTTGGCACAATTATGTTTTTCCCCCCTTAGAATCTGAACATATTTAAATATGTATTCAATATTGGTACAATTATGTTTTTCCCCCCTTAGAATCTGAACAAATTAAAATATGTATTCAATATTTGACTATACAGAAGAACTCCTCCTTAGACATTGTTTTGATATGTTCACTAAAAAATTTGCATCACTCCTTCATAGTGAAAAATTGAGGATTGCATCCACGTGAGACACATTGTTTATAAAATGCTCAAAGCCTTGAAAACACTAACATTGAGTGGGTCAGAGGGTGAGCAATGAATTGTGAGTAAAAGATGGCGATGTCCATTAAAGAAGTGAAGGTGCTAACTGGAACCAATTGCTCTGATATCTAATCCATCTCTTATCATTTGTCCTCTCTTTTTCTTTTTTTTTGGTTGAAAAATACCGAGGTCCGTCTCCTAATCTGCCAAGAAGCAGAGAGCAAAAGGGCTAACAAGGTACCAAACAAAATCAAAAGATATTCCCAATTCAAACATTCTCTCCACCTTTCACCTTTTCCCCCCTTTATTTTTTTTGGGGTTTTGCTTTTTGGTGGATCTAATTCCATCAACAACTTCTTTAATCTTCTCCAACACCCACTTTGCTCTGCTTATCCCGCATAAAATCCTGTTCATTCTTTTGGCTGATTCACCCATCTTTCATCTTTGCTTTTCTTTTTCTCAGATGCGTCCCATCCTACAAAGAAGAAGTAACCAAAATTGGCACTATAGTGTTTCTCGTACATGGAAACGAATTGTGGAACAGGACAACATATAAGTTATGATGCTTCATTGCCTACGTGTCCGCATAAAATCCACCAGGGAGGCATTAGAATGATTTGGTCAATATGAGTAGAAGGGAACTAACTTTATATCATATGTTTCCCGATATTCACGGTGCTAAATCTTATACTATGTTAAGATTCATAGTGCGAGTGAGTAAACATTATAGGCCGTTGTGACTTGTGAGTAATAAATCTAGTCTTGTGTACTTAGATTTGATTTTAAAGCCAAGTCATGATTCCCTTTAATTTAAAGCGGTAGAAAGCACATGCAGGCCTTCTTCTAGTTGTCTTTTTGTGGTAACAACCACTCTTGAAGAAAGAGAGAGACTAGCTCTTTTTTTATACGTTCATGCCGGGAAAGATTAGACTCCTTCACCTTCTACTTTGATTATAATATTTTTCCCTTTAATTTTTTAGGAGGAAAGCCATCTTACTGAAACCAAAAACAAAGGATCATGGATTCTGTACCCTCCTGGTCAGATCAAGTCTTCACTATTAACTTATAAAATCGTGAATCTTGTCAATTATTTTATTAGTCCTTTCAGTTTTTTCAGATGACAAAAGAGCTCATGGTGGTGCAACCCCAGATATTTTATCACGTCTTGGAGACGAAAATGGAAAGAGAAACTAGCTGGCATCACCTCATTGAAGTCATTCTTATATTTCTTGGAAACCTGTGGGTACATGTTGAATATATAAGGCTTTATTGTCCTAGACATTAAATGATTCCATACTTAATTATGGTTGAACCCATGCTCCAGAATGAGGTTGAGATTCAAACATCTGGTCCAAAAGAAAACAAAAATAAAGAAATGAATGGCATGATGTTCAAATCCAAATATCAGTAGCTGCACAAATAATGTACAGCTGCATTATTCAATGAAGTAACAGTAGATATAACAGACCCTATTGAATATTTTGAAATAGAATGCCAAAAAGGACCCGAGTAGTTTACCCAGAGAGCATTTATTGTTCAGCCCTATTAAATTAACTAAGGTTTCACCTACCCTCATATCTCAAGAAGCAATGACTAAGTTAAAAACATATGCCCATGTTCAACTACCCTTATTTGAACATTATGCAACTAAATCAATTGCCTTTTATTGGTAATTTATAAAAATACAAGGGAGCTTGGGAATGAAAAACAGTGCATGCTGTCGACCACAGAGGCCTGTTGACTCAGATTAAGCACCATCGATGCAAGTTGATAAACAAACAACAATTTGGCCGAGTAAAAGAGAAGGAGGGGGGTATGAAAATCAAGAGATAGTCGGTGTTTCTTAGCAGGGTAGGTCCCAAAAACGAGTACAGGGCATTAGTGCCTCATTTCAAACAGTCTACAAAAACGAGGTCAAAGACACATAATGGTCCCAAAAATAAACCATAAAAATACCAGTGGCCGACAACCTCTCCCCCTTTCACATGCAAACGACTTCCGATGGATTTCCTTTTTCACTCTACCTCGTTTCTGCTGTCACAAGCAAAACAATACGCCACATTTTGCGATCTTCCATCACAACAGCTATAGTTGAGACATTATTTTGCTTGTACCGAAAATAAACTAAGACATTTTCATAAACTATGCAAGTTACTATGAACAGAATTATGCTCATAGAAGAGAGTGGGACTACATATCCTAATGCTCTACTTCATTGCTATTGTTTATGTTCTTTACTTCCATCCGGATAAAATGCCGGCAATCTCTTCTTCCGACTCTCAACATCCATCAAATTATGGCAATGCCTGATCCATGATCGCCCCTATGAGCAGGATTTTAGTGGAAATGCAGAGATAGTGGGCAATTTAACATGACTCATCAGAAGAACATATACCTTATTTAACATATCATGACAGAATAGTCCATGGGAAAAGGGAATTAAGGAACTAGCGAGGAATGATCATCGGAGCATCATCAGTTGCATTAGTCTGCAGATACGGCTCCTGACGCTACTCTTCTTGGACAAAGGCTCGGTGAGAAGGCGAGGAGGAAATCGTGGACGCTACAGCCCACGAATCGTTTGAGCTGTCGCAGCTGAACCATCCATCCATAACACCCTTTGGACTGCCCGGCGTGGAGCCAAATTTCCGTTTGTTGTAGTGGTGACCACAGCCACTTGATGCTATATCCAGGATGAGTTGACTGCAATCCTCTACTTTGTCCTGTTCACATAGATAGGATCATAAATTTAAGAGACATTTCACTAACAATCATCCGGATTCATTGTTAAGAACAAAATACACCGGAATTTGGATTTGGCATAACGAGAAACAAAGAACCACAAACCTTGTCAATTCCAAGAATGCCCAGTAGCTGGCTCTGATATTGGACACGAATGCAGGGTTCTATACCATCGATGACATGCAGCATTAAGGCGGTGGCGATTACAGATGGAAGATAACGTACGAACCTACAATCTTTAATAAAGAACACAAAAAAGACCATGAGAAAATCGACAGATATTGAATTGATTTTTTCCTTCCAGGACATTATTTGGGAAGGGAAAGGCTTTGACAGCTTACCAGAAGAACAGAGAGAAGGACGCGCTCACACCTCTTGAGAAATTCCCAACAGAGATGATTTTTCAATCCAAACCTCCTAGTGATATAATCGAGAAATGAAAGAGGGGTCACAGGATGCATCTTCCACAGAAGCGTGGTGAGCACCAGGACCTCCATCCTCTGAATCGTCTTTGCCTCGAACACATACATCGTCTCCTCCACCTAAATAAATCATCAAAAGGAAAAGATTGAGAAAACAAGGACGATGAAATGTAAACATTTCAAGGAAATCCCAGTACGATTTAATCGAACATACTTGAAAGTCAAGCAAAAGGGGGACTTGGTTCTCTTCCATCTTAGCGGCAACGGAGAGACAAGCCACGGCAGCTAGTTGGGTCATCCATGGCTTATCTCCCTGAAAATCGAAGCCGAAGAGAAACCTATCGAAATAGTTAACAGCCTGAACAGCCTTGTGTGGTGAAGCGACGAAGAAAGAGTAGTGGGCATTGACCCTCAGCATCCACTCCACGGCCTCCCGCCTAGCTCCAGCCATGAATGGGTTGCTTTCGAGTTTCCTATGGATGTCATTTATCTCCTCTTTTGAGAATAATGAGACGAGCTCTTCGTCTTCGCATAATAAGTCCTGTTCCAAAAACGGTGGATGGTTCAGTTTGCCTCCATCACAGTTATAGCTCTCTTCTTCTTCCTCTTCTAAGGAACCTTCCTCTCTCACATCTTCCTCCCAGTGGCTCTCTTCGCAGTAAAGAGTGTCCCAAAGGAATGGGAGGTTGTGCGGCTGTTGGGGTGTTTTCTGTTCTTGGGGCTGAGCCATCTTCTTCTGAGAAGAAGAAGCCTGAACCTTGGTTCATTATAGTCCAAACAAGAAGAAGAAGAAAGAGAAGCCTGAGCTCAAAACTTGAGGCATATCTCTCTCTCTGTCTGCGTCTCAACACCGGGAAGGGAGACTCAAATATAATTAATTCATGGCACCCAAAATGGATGGGTTATGAGTGTGAGTTTGCTAGGGAGCTAGCTAGTCACAGTAGTAGTGTTATTTTATTGGGAGGGTCTGGTGTCTAACGTATCAGAGCTGCATCATGGGCCATGTAGCACAATAACTCGACACGTGACACATGTGTACTACAGATCCGAGAGGGACCCACGACAATATGAACCGTTGATTACGTTTCCTAAAATCAGATGGATGAGATGGTGTCAGCCTTTGAAATTCTAGAAAATACATGAGATTTATTTTAGTAGGAATTAAGGCAGAATGATGAGATGAAAGGCTGTAGCATGAGGAATATGATAGGAATATTACTGTTGATTTTAATCGTTCTAACACTTTTTGACATTTTGCTTGGGCAAAATACTAGAAACAGGCAGAAAGCACATACAGTACACGAAAA
Organism: Tetrastigma voinierianum; assembly: GCA_016808115.1. NCBI lineage: Eukaryota > Viridiplantae > Streptophyta > Magnoliopsida > Vitales > Vitaceae > Tetrastigma > Tetrastigma voinierianum. The sequence goes on from JAEQBH010008345.1 coordinate 36,664, forward strand.
CAACTACAAATACAAGCTCTCACGGAGGAGGGTATTCATGATTGATAGCTGTCAAATTGCTGGGGGGAGAGGGGGGTGTTTAATTCTATAATCCCTCACCACCTTAATTATCGTGGATACCTTTTGTTTGTTTGTTTTTAACTTTTTACCCTTCCACCTTACTAGCATTTTAGTATGCAATTCACAAATTGGCTACAAGTCAACACCCTGCAATCACTCGCCTATTTGTGGTAGATTAGATTTGTATATTTATTACCCTATTATGAGCATCGACCATTTCAAAACCCAGATTGGAATAAAAGTAGGGTTATGGTTTTCAGGTTGGTAAGTATGGGCCACGACACTATGGGTGGCAAGTTTCTTCCTTGGTTTAAAATTGCAAAATCCTCCAATCACATTTATGTCTAAATTCCATTTTCAATGGAATCATCCTAGGCAACAAGTTTGACTATGTTTGTCGGGAAGCCTATGGCTTAGGCCCGTTTAGATTGGCCTAATTTCATATGATTTATCACAAGCATATCTGTCTCCCAATCTTAGTATTATTTTTATTGGAAGAAATTTTACTTAAAATGTTTTAAATATATATTTATTGTCAGGATAATTCATAAAATTGTAAAACCCTTGTTCATGGGGTTCAACTTTGACCATTGGAGAATCGTTGGCATGCAATCTAGTTGGTGATGGGTTTCTCAGCAAACATGCATATGCATGTTTGGACGCTCAAATAAAATTTGATCCCTAATGATTAGGCATATCAGGCCTTTAATAGTTAAGAGAATAATTTAAATGCTAATTTCAGAAGACTTATCGCTGTAAAAACCATTTTGATTATTCAAACTCTGCCGGGAAAGGATGCAGGGGATGTGGGGTGGGGGGGACTATTAATTTAGTGAAAGTTTTGCCCTTTAGAAGCTCTTAATCGAAAAAAGAGAAAAGGGTTTTGTTCTGTTTTTATTTCTTTTTGGAAGGGGCAGATTTGTAGTAGTTTGAAAAATGAAATATATTCCCGCCAAAAAAAGGAAGGGCCGGGGTATGATTACTATGCCGTGAATGATCCAAAATTTGGGGAAAGGGAGTGGGGACGCAACCCTCAATCAGACCAAAACATTAAACCCATATGTTTCGTTTTGCTTAATTTGTAAATTTCAGCCAAAAGGGAAAGGTATTGACAGCTGTGGCTTATAGCCCTCAAGGCTCTCAACCTTTTACCATGTCTTTTATTAGGTATTACATGCGACTTACATATGTTCAATTCCCCTCTCCTCCTATTTAATAAATATATATTTTTAATAACTAAAACAAAAGGTATATATTATTAATAATAGTACTGTATATACAATAAAGATAATAGATTAAAATTTTAATTATTTTTAAATTTCCAATGAAATAGGATGGGAATTGACACGAAAAACCCAACATTCTATAAGTACATTTAAAATAAATTATTTTTTAATTACATAAATAAAGTAAGAGTTAAATTTTATATATATATAAATGATGAGATTTGAAGAACCATTTGATTCTAATTTCGTTATGTTTGGGTTTTGTGACATTGATAAGTTGATATCTTACCAATCCCACATCTAAGAGATGAGAAACTCTCATATTATCTATGTTTGACTCTTATTAATTTAGGAAACTCGTTTTAAATTCGCTAAGAGCAAGCTAAAAGCTTAAAATTGAATATATCTATATAATTGGGTTGAATGCATTCTGATCATAATGCCGATGTGAGAGCTTTGTTTCGTTTAATTATAAGTAAATAATAATTGCCCATTTTATCGTATATTAAGTAAAAACGTAACAAGAATATTGTATTTATATAAAAAAGTATGATCCCAAGTCGAGTAAAAAATAAACTTTCTAATATTGTACTCTCAATTTAAAACCATGAAAGACTCTTGTATTATATGATTCGAATTTTGATCGTTCTGATATCCGCGTCAAGAGACTAAATATGATGATGAATATTTTGTCGTAAAAAAGTACATTTTCCTTCGCAGTCATTGTGGTTTCAAATGTTAAAACCAGTCTTGAGAGTCACGAAATACCATGCTGCTGCCCCAAGTCTCCGTTAAAACGCGTGGTCGGCGCAGCTCAAAGCATCACTTTATCGCCTAAAGTGAATACGACCGATTTCAACGAGCCTTGAACGTCAGTGAGAAATAAGATTCAATCATATATATTTATTTTCCAAAAGTTTAAACAAAAGGGATCAAAAACAAAAAGTCACAGTACAGTGCATGCCTAGTGGACTCTAGTATCTGCCAAAGTCCAAACAAGATTTTGGGTATGGAGACCTGAATACCACACGTTCCTTTTTCCTTCGTTCTTTGTTCTTTTTATTTTTTCAGAGATAGAAAACCATGGGAGGAATTTTAAGGCTTTCGCTTCCCAAATAATTTTCTCTAAAATTATTTCATGAGTGCATTGCTCTTATAAATGCCATTTTATTTCTAAATTTCGTATTTAGAAATAGTGAGTATTTTTTGGAGTTCCAACTCCTAACCAATAATTTTCGTTTTAGCTTGAAAATCGTTATTAAATTATTCGTATAATTTATGATATTTTAAAATATGATATATGAAATATTTTTATTTTATTTAAACATTAAATTATATTGAATAAATAAAATTTTAATAAATAATAATATATTAAAAACCTAAAACATATTTTAAACTAATAAATATTATATTATGAACATTATATTATATTATAAAATAAAACAACATTGATAAAGTTATATAATAAAATTACATTAACAAATGATAAAAAAATATAATATAAAATTAATATGATGGTATACCACCTCCATAATTTTCATCGTTATATTGACCAATTAATAAAATTATCATCAATGGTGGAGCCGTGGAGCTAGGTTTTGTTGTCAACGATGGCATCTTTAAGTTATTGAAGATAGGCTATAGCCAATGGTGAAATGCTCGTACGGTTTAGAGGGGGCAATGCCTTCTTCTCGGATTCAATTCTCCTCAATTATAAGGGGGAAATTTTTTGAAAAAAATTTCAAGAAGGGCTACTCAACTTCGTCCTTGATTATCATCATTATGATCGGCGATCTAACTATTTAGGATTCTGAGACGTTTTTCATGTCTTGTTTTTCGATTTGGAAATCTTTGTGTTCGAATGGATCGTAAAGAAATCGAGATTTTTTATAATATTTTTTTTTGTCTTTTACATTGACTTATATTTGTTATCACTTTCAGTTTGTAACATCATTAACCGATAACATTTCTCTAACTATTTATTTATAATATAAATGAAAATGTATTATATAATTATCAACAAAAAAAAAATTAAATTATTCAAATTTATTAAAACCATTTTACTTTATTGAATATGAAAACTAATTTAAAATTAATAAATAATAAAAATAAAAATATCTTAAAAAATAAAATATGTTATAAAATAATTGTTTTATTATTATAAGAATAAAATAACCAGAGAATAATAATATAATATTAAAATAATAAGAAAATAGTAATTATTGTTCACATTTACAAATATAGGGATGGAAATGCTTGATAGATAGAATGCTTTTTGGGAGATGTGGTTAAAAAATGGTTGAAGATGGAGTCAAGAAGACTGGTCTTGTTAAAATACTGGGAAAAAGGTAATTCTGCATCTTCTCCAATGCAGTTGATGAGAGGGAGTAGGGTAGAGTAGAACAGAGTAGAGAAGGAGCATAGAGTAGAGCATAGCAGCTTAGAGAAGGAGAAAGGCCGAGTGAGACAGCATTTCTATATCTCTTTAAGTTTTTAAGTCCATCCCCTGTGTCATATACGAGAAAAAAGCAACGCTGTACAGAGTGGATATCAATTCAGACAAGTGCCTGTGATATCTTGCGTTATTTCGTTGCTTTTCTTATTTTTGTACACAGACCCATTCTCCAAGGAATGAGACTAGAAAAAGAGAGAGAATTGTTGTTTTGAGATGACAACATTACAAAAGGTTGAAGCCGAGAATAAAGTGAAGAGTAGTTACATTCCTTGCCACGTGATCTCTCTACCATTACAATTCTTAATCTATTTTGAATTATTATCTCTTTCTGTGCAAATTCAGTAAAAAAAATTTACATCCTATACTGTCGACACACTCCAGTTGTTCTTTAGAGCACAAACCCATCCTCCCATTTCTTACCAAAACAAAACCCCAAATCGGGACGAAATTGACCTCATGTGAGAGAATACACGATCCTCACTTGCCAGAAACAGAGAACCTCCCAATCAGGATCAAGTAAGTTTGTTTACATTTTCTTGAACTTCTAGATTTTTTCTTGTGGAATGTGTTCCGGATTGGAGGCTTATGAAAATGGCGTCGGATTTCATTGAATCGGTAGCATATAAATATTCGGATTCGATGTAGGATTTATTGGTTCTCTCGGTTCACAATGTCAGAAATTTTATCTTCTGCCGGTTGACAATGTCAGGAATTAATGCGTTTGTGGATTTAATGATGTCGGTTAATGCAATATTCGGTTTGTGATGTCCGGTTAATTACATGTTCTGCGGTTAGGGATGTCGGTTAATTATGTTTCTGAGTTTGATGATGTCCGGTTGTCACAATATTCGGATTGAATGATGTCAGTTTAATTAATGTCACAGTTTAGGGATGTCAGAGTTTAATGCGGTTTTGGATTTGATGATGTCGGATTGATTGCATAACGGTTGATGATGTCGGATTTGATTTCTCCATGAAATACTATTGTAATTTAGATGGTATTAGATAATGTAGAGAGTACAATATGAATCTCTTACTCTTAATGTGCTCAGAAAGATTTTAAGTGCATCGAGTCCATAGTTTATTAGTCATATAATTCTTCGCTAATCTGACAAATTTATAAACTTATATGAGAAAATAGGTGAAACGATACTTAGTAAACATATGAGAAAATAGGTGAAATGACCAACTAGTTAAGGTTGGGTCGGGAAATGGATAGTTAGTAGGTCATTTTAAGTAACCCAAAATGGTTATTTGCCTAGTTGTCTTTTATCATTCACAGGAGGTGCCTAGAAAACATATGGAGTGTGATTGTTTATTGAGTGCCTCATCCTTAGTATTTTTATTTGAATGATTAGATAACCATCATATCAAAATTTAACGTCCCAAAATAAAAAATGAAGTGCATCTTATTGACTATATTTTTCCAGTAGATATAGTAGCAGGTGATCATCTCTACGCATATTTTATTTAATGATGATATTATTTAAGTTATCAATGTATTTATTTTCTTTGAAATAGATATCTGTGCGTCTTTCGAGGAGGATATACGTCAGGTGCGCCTCGCGGGGCGACTCTTGGATCGGAGGCGTAGGCAGCGGAGTTGATTGAGAGAGGTTGAGCGAGCCCAGTCCAGATTCGGTTGAGCATCACTCGACGTGATAGGGATGGCGTAGAGAGGTATTCGAGTGCTCTGGAGGACCTATTGATAGATGTATATTGCGGGTTTGACAAACATATTGCGACAAAGATATAGTTGGGAGAGGTAAAACAATCATTATCAAGCTATATATATATATATATATATATATATATATATATATATATATATATATATATATATATATATATATATATATATATATATATATATATATGTTAATTTAATTCTACGTAATTTGAATTGTAATTTATTTGCCATTTTATTGTAGGATCGAGCACCATTGAAATTGGTGATCGTAAGTGCGAAAACACAGTATAAATTTTAGATATGGAGAGGTCACCGTATTTATGAGGCGTACATCGTCTGGGTTAGCATCGTTGACTAGTTACCGGTCATCGAGTTGCGAGTGGAAGCCGGAGTGTTGTCGGCTTTGTAATGGTGTGATGAGACCACGACATTTCATATCTTGGATTTGGTGAGATGACCATCACACTAGACGACGTCGCATCCATCTTACATATACCTGTTACTGGATCGATGATATCATTCTCACTGTCGCTTCGGGTGGACGATGCCAATGCTTTATTGGTGGAGTTGTTGGGCCTGCAAGCGTGGAAAGCATCTAGAGGAAGCGAAGCGGTGTCGTTCTCCTTGATTCGACTACATGGTGAGGATCATTTCGACTATTAGGATCGTCATCGATGATGATATGATGTTTGCTACTCGAGCTTTCTTGCTCCATCACGGTTGGTTGCACTCGACTGCGATAAGAGTGCAACGATTAACCAGCGTTAGTGTACTTGGAGCTATTAGGGACCTCGGCATGGTTGGTAGCTATGCTTGGGAGTGCGGCTTGTTGGCATACGCATGCGAGCGACTCTGCGACCCGGGGTTTGAGTCACGCGGCGATTAGGTGGCTACGTGACCCACTGCAGTACGATTGATGACAATTTTCGAACGTTTGTAGATAATTTTCAATGTTTATCGATGATATTGATGTGTTATCTTATTGATTATGCAGAGCTGGATTCTGAGGCACTTTAGAGATGTTTTCTTCTCCGGATATAGCCATCTGGGGTCACGTCCACGTGCCTTCACGTTGGAGACTACGTGATTCCAGATAGTTTGCAGTCGGTTCGGGAGAGACTCGATCGATTGCAGATTTCAGAGGTCTGCTGGGAGCCATATGAGGATCATCGAGCTGAGCACCCCTTTTCCCAGATATTGCATGGTGATACGGATGCATAAAGTGCGAGATGTGTGGAAGTATATCATCGGGCCGGGTCTTCTGGCCAGGTTTGTTATGTTCGGACCGTTCTCGCGGCCTTTCCACACCTCCACGACTGGCCGTAGTACCTTATTAGTTCGGTGTGGGAGAGATGGACGGATCCCTCTTGGCGATCAGTCGAGGTCGGCGATGCACATGCCCGGGCTCGGGAGAGAGTGTACAGTATATGGCACGAGTATGATCGCATATCGCATGTCGTTCAACCCCACGGCTTAGATCGGGTTCTCGACGGATGCCTGATCCTCTATGCCCTCACATCTGCATCTACGGTGATACGTAAGTTAAATATAGTTAGATTGACCTAGTAATATAAATTGTACATAATTTGATACTTAACATTTTTTATTATATTACTAATATTAAAGTTCACATATTATTTATGTAAGCGTATTGTGACGTGACTTCATTGGGGCATGTGATATATGGGAAGAGACCGGAGTGCGATTATTTTAGGGGTGCCTTTGAGCGAGGCGCATGACATGCTGGGCCGGATGGGACGACTGACATATCACGACACTCCCATCACCGACTCCCGACATGTCTTAGCACACCATCACTCTTTACGCATCCTTTTTAGCCCCTCCACTTTATCCCATCCTCCACCGGCCATCCAGTTTGATCCTCCACCATCATGGATGATCTCCACCCAGCAGTAGTTCCTCCTCCACCGGCTTCATTTCCTCGGCACCTACATCGGATCCTTCGGCCTTTGGATTCCTCGCATCTACTACTGTTTATGTTCGTTCGAAGAGGAAAAAAAGACTTAGTTTTATGTTTATGTATTACTTGTTAGACTTTAGTGTTAAATAGATAATGTGATTAATTGTATTGTATTTTATTAGTTGTTACATTACATTACCTCCTTCAGCAACCCAATAATGATTGAGATTTATTCCTGTCTTCATAAAATGGATTAAATAACGATGAGACCCTTGAGATAATGCATAGTTTAAACGAAATGGGACCTTTATAAGTATGGAATAAAATAAGGTTGAAGGACCTCACTCTTCTGTAACAATAAATCAATAATTAAGAAAACTTCACAAAAACGGGCCAAATGGGAATATAAAACAAGGGCACGTGATTTTAAAGAGGGTTTACTACGATTAGATATCATCCGTGCATTTAGTAAATACATCGTATTTCATACGTCAATTGTCTCTTGTGTCAGCTACATTGAGTTCGTCCACAGTGATCTAAGCGCCAATCCGAGGTACATAAGGGATCTCATCCTCGAGCACAAGGTATGTCGGTAATTCACCTTGAGTTGCATGCAGTGGAGGTATTGGTGATGTCGAATCGGGAATACCTACAATAAAGATGGAGTGCTATGTCAAAAACAAAAATATGAAAACATTTAACTTAATGACGATTAGAATAAAATTTAATATACATGCGAAATGACAATCTCAGCAAATCCAAGTGCGATCGGTTTGGTGAAGTGGTGCGGGTGATACAGGATCTCGATGGTAGATATGTTAGGCATTGTCATTGATAAATGGGTAGATATTGTCTGAGTGAGGCTATCAAATGACCCATGTCGGAGTAAAGTCATCCATATCATGGAGCAAAGAGTGAGCCATGATAATGGAATAAACCAACTCGACTAACGATTCGATTGATCCATAAAGTTGAACATACTCATATGAAAGTGTGAAGCTCACGAACCGTCGTGTCGACGGGTTTCCCCATCCGTCTTCCCCCATTCCCACTAGTAACTTCCGACAATCGGCGATATCCCTGATGACCATCTGCCTTAACATCTGATGTTCACTATATATGTTCACGTATTTGATGTGGAAAACATTTAATGTACTTGATTTTTTCCTTGGTACTTTGCGGAACGTCTGCGGTGGTTGGAGAGAAGTACTATCGTGGGCGGACTCAACACAATTTCAAATAAAGAAGGAGCTCGTTTGGTAAGATAAATTGATTTTCAACGACGGACGACCCTTCCCATAACCTTCTCAGAGTGGTGGACACATGGAGATGTCATTTGCAGAGTGACTAACTCTCTCAACTCCCTTTTTAATCTTTGGCCCCACGCCTCATCTGTCAAGCCAAATTGTCTCAAGTGCTATCCAATCTCGTGCCCCAATTGTCGACTCAGACGAGACATTGTCGGTCCACGAGTATCGACTTCCTCGATCACAGTGCACATATCAAAGGGTGTACGGCCTTCTTTGATAAACTCTGCGATTCGTGCGCCTGAGGCAACCCGTATGAGGTTCTGATAGCACTTAATACGTATTCCTTGTCAATTTCAACTTGACTTCTTTCTTTTAAACTATCAATATCATATTGAGTGAAATACTAGATCCCGATGTGATTAACTTTAAACATAGCATTGTTGAATTGATGTTCGACAACGAAATACTTCTCTCAAATGAAGCTTTTATTTGGGTATGTTGCAGCTTCGATAAAGCATTATTACATTCGAGAACTCCTCGAAATCCCCTTAGATGAACAGATGTCTCTTGACTGCATGTGCGCTCCTCGGCCTTTTAAAAAAATAGAACATATATTAAAATCATTTTATGTATGGATATGTAAAGAAAAGCGTACTAATTAACGTACTGTCGTTGTGACATTGCCTAAATGCATTGCTTTATACATCAAGTACAACGTAAATCTTTCGCGCAAATTAAACCATGACTCTGTCACATATTTATTGCTCAGGGGTAAAGTATAGTGTCGGTTGTCAATGATCTTAAATTTCTCTTGTAGTCGTCCTCTTTCGAAGAAAACAGGGACTTCCAGTAGCATGAATCTGCATCCCAGCTACTCTTTTAGAGCAAAACAACTTCTTCAGGTTTGCAATTTTGTTTTTGATATATACCATCTGCCTGAAGATTTGTTGTGGTAGAAATCACAACCGCCTGACGTTCATTAAGGCCGACTCACTATCGAGTAACAATGACATTAGGTAATCGATCGACAAACATTAAACTTTGTAACTTCTCCATTGCCCCGAGTGTAGTTTGTCTACAGCTCGGCCTCGAGTATACAAATGCCCACGAGAAAAGTCAAATTTGTTGATGTCCGCTTTCTGATCTCGGAAGTGGAGCGATATACATTTTGGTTTATAAGTCGCGATCCATAATTAGAACAAACGCCAAAAATGCATTCCAACAAGCGAATAGAAGTAGGATGTTGAAAACAAGTCTCCACTGATCGTTCGACGCATCCTTCCTATGCCATTCGACATATTTACATTCCATTCGGTTGTTTCGTGGATTTGTTGCGTTTGCGATCTCTGAAGCGCATTAAGTGATCCGATGTTTATGACGTCGTTGTATATTGTCTTCGTAGTCTTTAGCGTTATCTTTCGTCGTGATTTTTATAGGCAATGAGAATATTGTGGGTTTCACAGAGTTCTTAGATCATATCGGACAATATAGTTTCCACATTAGATGTCGACCGACATATGGTGGCCCTCCGATTGTTTAGTTGCTCGATGATTATAAATCCACAAACAGCTTTAACACTCGATCATCACTACTAGTTAACTTCAGATTATCTTAAATGGACATTCACATTTTTCGTTCAGTGCCTTTTCGATTCAAGTCTTGCATTCGACTTATTCTTTGCATGCCTATATGTTCCATACGCTCACATGCAGGGTAGCTGAAACTACACTATCTCCTTTGTCAGATCTTTTATCACGATAACAAATCAGATTCGGTTTTCCACTTCAGAAGACCCATTCAATCAAAGCATCCGAACTCTGAAAATATCTGGATAATATGATTTATTAATTTCGATGTCTTAAAACAAATTCTTATAAACTTTAAAATATTAAGAATTACCTCATTACTATTAAATCGTCATTTGATATCATTAATTCTTTGTATGGCGGTACATTATGATCAAATTCATACCTTGAAAATAAAATGCAGATTAAATACATAATCTTCTTCCTTATTAAAAAAATGCAAGCAATGAGAATCTTTTCTGTATTCTTTTTGCATGTTTTGTGAGGAAAGAAGATTCTGTAAGCTATCACGTGTTTTTATGAAATTGTTATTTAGTTACTATTAGTGTTGATAATTGGATTGGCTAAGAGGAAGCCACTCCTATCTCGATATGGGATTTTATTAGCTTCCATAGTACACACCTCGATTTGAATCTCATTAACTGCTCTTAGGATTTGTAAATCAGAAAATCAATAAATCAGGATTATCGGCTAGGAGCAATCAATTTCTCGGTTCCATATCCAGAGTCAGTCAATTTCTGCGGATATAACAATTCGAATATCTTTGAATCCTGCCGGATATCACAAATCCACGAGTCGCGAGATGCTCGCCATCGGATTATGCTTCAAATACCGGATATCACAAATCGGATTTTTAACCTTACACCGGATATCACAAATCCGGATTTTTAACCTTACACCGGATATCACACATCCGGATTAAACTCAAAATACCGGATATCACAAATCCGGAATTTAAACATTATACCGGACATCACCGTCGGTCGGGACAAACATTATCTTAGGATATCACAAACTGAACCGTCTTCTTCCTTCTCAGCGTTTGAAAATGATTTATTGTAATTACCGGCTATTTTGACGACGTTACCGCGCAATTACATTGTTGTTTAAGCGAGCGGTTCGGACGGAGAAATATTGGGTGCTGAGAAGAAGAAACGAGGAAGAAGGCAGAAGATGGGAATTAATATAGAAGGTTTAAGGAGTAAATTAATTCTTTTAAATATGGTTGTTTTTAATGGGGTGTATAGAGATGAGCATTGGGGTGTAAATAAATTCACTACAAGTGAAATGGAATGGACTTATTGTATGGCTTTACGTACACGTATCAAGTAATTCATTAAAAAAAAAACATAGATTTTTTAAAAATATTTATTAAACTGGATTTTTATTTTTGAAATAGTATTCATTAGTATAGTTTTAAAAATTAATCTTAAAATTGCATTCAGTAATTATAATTTTAAAAATTAATCTTAAAATATAGTTTGGTGAATATAGTTTTGGGTGTTTTTAAATTCAAAATGATAAATCTTGATTGAAAAAAAATAAAAAATATTAGTTTTATGAATATTTTATAAATAAATTTATATATATATATATATATATTTAAATAAATTATTTTGATTTTAAACTCATGGAAATGAAGTTGGAGGTGATAGAGTGACTCGTGTTATCCAATCCATCATGACAACACCAAACTTTGCTTCCCATGACTAGTGTATTTTGTTCTGAAGACAATTAGAAAAAGAAAGCAAATCAAAATAATATTTTTTGTGTTATCAAAAATGATTCTCAAGAACCAAACAGGTACTCGAGCATTCAAAACACCCTCTTGTTTACCTTTTTGGAGTGATCATTTCGTTCCTAAAATCTCAATTCCTTAATGCATCCTTAGTGTGTGGTCAAAGTGAGGTCCTCCGACTCGCCTCTAGCATCACTGCATCAGCATCAGAAAGTAACCTCATTTCATGCAGATCAATCACACCGGCAGAAAGTATAGGCTTTCATTGGGACTCATCGAATCACACTCCTCATCCGTAAGCCAGTACTGTTCAGATGATGGGACAGGTGAGAGCATCAAGGTCCTTCAAGTTGGGTGGGAACATCTGATCTGGATCGTCCATATTGCCTGTGGGAATTTGGTCCCCATGTGTATATGTATGTGTATGAGTGTATCTATCTCATCATGTAATTTTGACGGTGGTACGAGAGGTCTGCTGTGTGGGCGAGACTAGAATTCAGACCGGGGCCGCCTATCTCTCTAATCATCATGTTTGTCCCGTAATTATAGCACAGCTCTCGGAGCTCGTTCATTATTGGAGTTTTGTGTGAAAATAACCTTTAATTTGAAAAAAAAAATTGATTTTAAATCACTGGTAAAACTTATGATCAATTTGAGAGAGAAATGCCAAATCAAAAAGAGATTCGATTTTTGAATCAAAGCCCCATCCTAAAAACCAAGGCTTCATATTTAAAACCAAAATCATGATTAGAAGTGGGCTTCCATATTTTGAATCAAAGTCAGTAATTTTTATGTACGGCTTTATATTTGAACTAAAATAGTAGGTTCTAAGTATAGTTTCATAATTAAAATTTTCATGTTTTAATTGTAATTATTGGTAAATTTTAAAATAAATTCGTTAATAATAAAAAAATATTTTTAAGGATTTAATATTACTTCAATTAAATATTTTTTTAATAAATTAAAATAACAAAATTATATGTCATAATTTATTAATTTAAGATACATAATCAAATATGATTTAAAATCAAACAATGAATTAATTTAAGATATTAGGATTTATGGTATTATGAAATTATTCATTGATTTAATATTTTAATAAAATAAAATTAACATATCAAACTATTGTATTCTTAAGTTTCCATATTAAGAGTTTTAACTATTGTAAAACACATATGTTTTATAATTTAGAGTATTAAAAAATGTCAATATGTATACACCTGACATAAAATAAAAAAAGGAACATTTCGAAATTAGTTATTGAAGTTAATTAAAAAAATTCCACTACAAAATATGATATCAATAGTTTCATAAAGTAACAAAATTACCCTTCAATACTTATATAACAAAAAATATACAATCTCAAATGCCTCCACAAGGAGAGAACCTATGTTTAATTGGTACTTTCTTCCTTTTTAGTCACCCCTCTCTTATTATAGTAGGTATTACATGTGATGGCGGAAATAAAGGTAGTGGGCCCTTGTGTCCCAAGTTGACACTAGACTACGTAATACCTCTTGGAATGAGTGGGGTAAATCTAACTAAGTATATATGACATTACATAAGTAGGGATAGGCTCTCGAGTGGGTGTGAAAAGGTAGAAGAGTTCTTATTTGGACTGAATCTAAAATATAGGACTAGGAGGATGCATTGAAAGGTAGAAAGGCTGCACTGATGGTGGAATTACGGGGAAGGTAGGAGAATTCACTAAAGGTGAGTCTAAAAAGGTAAGAGGTTGCATTGAAAAGGTAGACACTAATAGTGGGTTTGAAAAGTAGAAGGTTGCATTGATGGTGGATCTAAAAAAGTAGGAGGTTGCACTGAAGGTGAGTTTGAAAAGGTAGGCGGGTACATATTTGAAAATGTAGGAGATGTCAAAGCAGTGGTGGGTGCATGAAAAGATGGGAGTTTGTATCTTGATTTGAGAGACAATAAATCCTCTCGAATAATCGTAAAACATTCGTGCATCCATCTTGAATAATATCAACTATACCATTACGACAAGCATCTTTATTTAGAATCACTAATGCGTAATATTTGAGCCTTGGGCGACCCAGGCTCGTAATTTGGACCGGACAGAAAATTGGACCACTAAATCCATTTATCTGTAAAACACATTTCATATACTCGGTTCAATGGGATGTTAATATCCCATTTAATCATGTTATATATGTGAATGGTGTACTGTTCTCACATTCATTACTATAGAAGTATGCATTATATATCTTTTCAAGAGGGCTCCTTAACTATACTTTAATTTTTAATGTATTTATACAAGCGACATTTCATGCCCTTTTCCAAATCATTTACAAAATATTTGTCAAGTTCACCTCTAATATTTGAAAATCCACCATGTAAATTTGTTTCTTGATAAAAAAATTGAAAATGTAATCTTCTTATGAAGATCTTTATTTTTATTTCAATACAAAGTAGTCATGATATCGTGAAATGAAGTCTATGCACGAGACAGGAACATTTGCCTCTCATACGATTTGAAGATGACTGCGGAGCTCTACGGTCTTGATCCCACCACTATCTATGATTCACGCGTGGAAAGTATTGCGCTAAGCATTTTCATGTGAGTGGTTCTTTGTTTCTATTCTCATTTTTAAACAAATTATAACACATATGTACAACAGATTAACTTATGTTATATGCATCCTTAATCATCTCAAAACATTCAGCATATTTTCAAACAACCTTTCAACATACTACTCATATGATCCATGCAATATTTATAAATATATCAGCTTATAGTAGTTTAACATACTTTCATTATGTCTAAATGCTAGAAATCTGATAATTTGCATATTTCATGCTCATTGTGTTATTATGCATCCTGACTCAATTCACACAATTCACACAATCCACACAGTTATTAATCATTTTGCCTTCGCGAATCTACTTGAAACTTTCGATGTGTAGGATAGCGGAATTACAGGCACGGTCCGTTGAGTTTGCGGTCGTGCAAATGTTAATAACTCGGTATTGTCTCGTTGGGCTCTGGTGGTTATTTTGCATTTGCATTTATTATGCAACTATCAATCTTGTCTGTTGGGCTACGGATCGGTATGCCATATCGTCATTTAATTCATATCTTGCTTGCATTGACCCTTATTGGTATACCAATCCATCCCTAACCCAGACATGACGGTTAACATTCTCTTAAGAGCGTTAATAATATTCATTCTGATACCATTTTCACATTTCACAATATAATTAACATTCTCGATAGATTGGTTGCATCGTGAATCACGTCATGTTTGCCACTACATAGTTCATTTATAAGTCAATTAACCAACACTTCCAATTCATTTATGGTTGAATAGAAGCACGTATGCGGTTTTCAAACATTTACCAGTTGTGGTTTTAAATAAAAATTCGATTCGTAACAAACATTCCATATTTGTTTGACAAACAAACCTTGAAAACTGAAACGGCATGAAAAACAAACCCGATTGTCGATTCTAACTCTATTCCTTGTATCTCGATCTTAAGCTAGGTTTATCATCACATTATGTCACATTACAAATACGGTCTGTCGGATAACAAACAAAGAAAAATCAGTCATGCATGCTAGTGTTTCTGGTTAGGGTTGATTTCTACCTAATACACCTTCACTTGTAAAAATTTTGGGGAATAAATGGCGTATTTTAGAACTTACTTCAATGATATTTATGGAGTATATTTTTAGTAGAAGTGGAATCATCAGGTCGAGACAGAAATTCGAGATATGTCACAAGCAGTAAGGTGTATTTTGAACATGTAAATTTCATATGACAGGCTCCTCTTAGACAAATTTATGGTGCTGATGGAGTCTAAATTTAAGATACAATTATTTAAAAAAAAAATTGTCACTCTTAGAAGTGCAGTTCTTATAGAAATTTGAATCATTTCAAATTTGAATGGCCCGAAACTCAACTTATGGCCTAAACACCAAAGCGTTACCAAAGCAGATCGAGTTTGCTGAAAACGAGTTTTACTTTGGCCAATTTAAAGATTCGATGGGATCCCAAATTTGAATACACTTATTTGAATAAATTTGTTCTCTTAAGTATAGTTTTCAAAAAATTTGAATAAGCTTCGATTTGGATGAATAATGAATGAGAGTTATGAAGTAGAAAGCAGCGTGAGTTTGAAAAAACTTTAATGACATCTCAGCCCAAAGAACCCAGGCATTTCCTTTATACAAATTTTTTTAAAACCCAATCCTATTGAAAGCAAAGTTTTAGCGAGCTCTAACTAAAACATATATATATATATATATATATATATACTTATAGTTTTACCAATCCAAACACAATCAAAGAGGGAGTTAGGAGGGTTCTAACAAGTAAATGGGTGAATTCATACTCAAACTTAGACAAGTATTCATACCTTATATTTTTTAACACTCATCAGCTGTCCTTAACTCTTCCTCTTGAATAAGTGGGAGTCAGATGGCTTCTCCTCTCTCAACTGTAGCCCTAACTTGGACTTCTTGAACTCCTTTAAGCGCACTGTACTCTTATTCTTTGCAAGCCTGAAAGTAGATTCAAGAAAATGAGAAAATCAAACCAGATTGAAGTGAAATCTCACTCAGAACGATGCCCTAGTTCCCATGTTTTCCCCAAAGTAATTTATCTCGTTGGCTGAATAAATTGGTCTTATCCTTATCTTGTATAAGGCCTTGTTTAGCCCAACCATTTTTGTTTTGTTTTTCGTTTTGCGATTAAAAATCACTTCATTTTATTTCATTTGCGCTAACAACTTATCATTTTACTTTGGCATATACTCTTATTCATTTATGACATTTGGGTCCTCGTTTTGGCGTTTACCAATTTAGCATTAACTATTGTATTAATTCCGATTTTTATTTATTTTTATTTTTCACTTTAAAACCTTTATTTCTATCATTTAAAACCGATAAAATAACAAATAAATAAAATAAAATTTATAATAACATATAATACTATAAGGTAAAATAATAAGACAATAAGGTTTTTTTTTTTTTGGATGTTACAGCATGACCTCCTCAAGATATGATCGATGTCATGGTTTCAACCTGCCACATAAAATAATAAGTAATTTATTTGTTAAAATAAATATTACATGCAATACATAAATAACATTAAAGTAATACAAACCAATTGGGTAGTGGATAAGGCAGTAGGCTGGTATCGCATAAGCCTAATGTTGTCCATAGGAGTGATAAAACAATGTGTGATTCAACAATACCATATCATGTATGGAGCATGGTAGTTCATGTAAGGCTCTATAGGATATGTAGTGACAATACGTTTCGTTCTAGCATTCCATAATGCCACATAGTGCTCATGATGCAACCTCTAATCATGCTGAGGTCGACCATGTCGATATGTGGAGTGAAGCTCAATATCTATGGAGCATGTTGGTGGAATACCTTGTGTGTCGAGTGTCGTGGCTGTCTGTTCGGAACTGATGCCAGCGACAATATAAAAAATATTAATTAGGAGTTATCGTTCGCTAAATATCTTGATCAACTAAACAAATCTGTAGTGGCCATTTAGTACATCGTCACGTAAAGTGCCCATAGTACTTGTTATATTCAAATCTTAGCATGTATATAATAAATTTAAATTATCATATTAATATGACTAAAAATCATAATTTTTTAAATCTTTATAAAATTAGTATTTAATTTACAGAAAAACTGGATCGTTATGCAGTAAACTCATCTCTGTATGTGATCAAGACACAATGAGGATTGTCTACAAGGGACAATGGAACCCTCCACCTACTCCCTAATGCATATGTCGGAAGTCCATCATTTGTAGATCATGGTACGTAGCAATGTGATCTACTAGGACGACCCACATGTAATCGCTCCCATGACCATAATTGGAAATTAAAAAAAAAAATTGTTTAGATAATAAGAAATGATGACAAAATTACTAATAAGACTAGTAATTATACATGAAACAACTATAATGGTCTTGCAATAGTTTCCATACTATCTAGGCATGTGACATGAAAGCTCTCTATAAGAGCATGCCAATGTTTTTCTGACTATATTGTGCTTCGATTCCATAACTTGTTGGACTATCCCATCAAATCAAAGTTTTCTCTCGTATGACATTCATCAATCATCATCATTAAATGAAACAACCTCATAAGAATGAATTACATCATGTCTGTCATATTCTTTATCTTTATCATTTTCCTCATTAACATCAATATCGTTTATCGACAATTGTATGAAATGATCATTTTCATAATTCAAATGGGGTGACTAGGAGTATGGCTCTATGAATAATTCAACTAGCGACATTCCATACTTCGACGACACTACTAGTATACATGCTACTGTTTGATCATTTCTAACCACTAGTGGTTGAAATTTGTTTACTCTAGTTGGATAAGGACATTTTAATATCAATTGAAATTCTTTGTCAAGACCAAACATATCATATATCATATTCAACAATTGCATAAATGTCATTTGAACAAGTACATCAATAGGTACAATCTCCACATCATTTCCAATATATCTCAAATTTGTTTCTATCATCAAAATTGTTCCATTCTAATAACATAATACTTCCAAAGTAGAATCAAGTATATTGCCTTCATAAATAATAATAAAATATCAATAATAAGCTTAATCAACAAAACCAATAAATGAGCACAATTAACTTTCAAATATAACAAATTTTCTAATATAATAATAATCTTATAAATAGAAAAGGTTGAGAGGACTTAGTAATGAATTATGTTTATAAAGTGTATGTAAAAAGAATTGAGTTACATCATTAAATGAAGACACTTAATTAGACTAATCATATCACTTTCCCACTTTCAAGAAATTTGATTAGCTAACAAACAACCCACAAAGGAAAAAAAAGTATTTGGTTGTAAATTAAACTTATTAAATCCATTAATTTTCTAATCTCACATAATGTAACACCTCAAATTATACCTTAATAGTTTTATTACATGTTTAGGGTATAATAAAAATTAAATTTGTATTTTTCGAAAATTTAAGTACTAAGGGTGAATAAGGGTAAAATTGTAATTTGTAAAATGAAGACTCAAAGGAAATAAGATAAGAAGATTATATGTTAAAGTATAAATATGATAAGTTGATTTTCAAATGAGATAAAGAAGAAGCTATGCAAAGGGCTAAGAATTAAATTGAATGAGATAAAGACAATAACTTGTCTAGAGAAGGGAATTTTCCCATTTGCTAGCTTTTTGGTTTCGGAATTAGGGTGTGCGGTGAGGGAGAGGAGTCGTTTTTTGTGATTTCTCTCCGTCTTTGGAAGTCGCATGATAAGAAGAAGGAAGGCTTTAGTTGGGAAGTTCAAGAAATCCAGGTATGGAACTCTCATATTTGTTAGGATGGAATTCTCACATTTGTTGGCTAGGAAACTATCTTAACTTCCTCTTTGTCTAGGGTTGTGTTATGAAAAGCCCTAACTTTTCTATAAATGTGGTTTTGGTTGGTTTAAGTTCAATTTTTTGAGGTTTGTTTGGTTTGGTTAGAAATCAACCAGTGAAAATGGCGAAAAATGCAACCCAAAGCTCTCCGCCTAGGTGAAGGGAGCTTTGCCTACGCGAGGAGCTTCACCTAGGCGAACCCGAAGCCCCAAATTTTCCCGTCTCTACTACGCCTCGATATGGGTTGCTCTACCTTGGCGTAGGTCCTAAGCTATTGAAGGTCCCTATGCCTAAAGCGATCTGAGTCTATTTTCTCTCATTTCTTTCGTTAATTCTAGAAACCATCATCTCTTGGTTAGGATTTAAGCTGAACAATAAGCATGAAATTGGATTAATTGATGATCCTAATAAGTGAATGAAAGGATCCGTACATGTATACAAGTTATATGTAAGAACTCATACATAGTGCTACGACACTTCTATTACGTGATGAAGCGTCTCTGTTGTGTAAGCACCTGTTCGATCTTATCTTGTACGCCCAGTATCTATTGTGTTGTATCTCTCTCATTCATTGTTACCTGTCTATGCGGGCAAATACTTATATGTTGTGCATCTGAATAAGATGATAAATGAAAATAATAATATGAAAACAAAAGTAATCAGTTCTGATGCTAAGGCATATCTTAGATCTATTATGTAGTGTACCTACGAGTATCTTATGTTACAAGATTTATGTTATGAACTCCTACGGGAGATGTAGATATTCGATATGAATTATATTTATATACTTATCTCTTTATGGTGGGGACCAGCGCATGTGGTTATATATGTTATTCATTTTCCCATTATGCTATAAGCTTAGCATGAGTGTTTCATCCGTGTAGGTACTAAAGAGATTGTCAGAGACATCCTGCATTCACCAGGGCCAACATAGCATTGGGAGTCTTTCTGATGTAGGTCCATGAATTTGTTTTTGAAATGTAAATGTAAAATTTTGTAATAGTTGAACTTGTGAAAGTACAAGTAAATGGGACTCCAATATATGTAAAGGACAATTTAAACACCATTACGGTGGTAGTTTTACAGATTTACTATTATGAATTTCACGATGAAATGGACACTCGTCAAAATCAAAGGTTAAAGTGCCGGTTCGTGTAACGTCCCACTTTTTACTTGGCTGGGGAAGGGCGTTATAGTTTTAGCGATATCAAAGCCTAGGTTTAGGCGTTTTTGGAAAACTATTAGGTTAAAAATGTACCCACATAGTAATGTGTTTGGCCTAAAGGAGTCTGAGGTACTTCCACCAGCATTACATCCTTCTGAGTGAATTTTTATCGGTACTTTCTCAGTCTTGTGAAAATTGAAATGAAATGGTGAGTTAAGAAAGAAATCGAGAGAGAAAATTCTCAAGAAGTAGTTATTCCTCCGATAAAAGAACAAGAGATTCTCAAATAGAATCCATTACATGATTCTCTTACTCAGGTAGAGACAAGGATCTCTGATGACCACGGGAGTTTGGGCGCTGACGAGCCAGATTAAAGACCTTAATGCCCGCACTGTCACAAACATCATCCTGGTACTTGCTGATGGCTAACCGGGGGTTGTTTATGATGTGGAAACACAAACCACCTTATAGTGAACTATCCGTGAGGATCTGGGAGTTCTAGAAATCCTCAAGGAAGTAGCAGAGGAGGATCCAATGTACCTCCACCGACTCATGATTGGGGTAGATGGCGAGGTAGTTCAAGGTAGTAAAGAAGAAGTATTGAATCGAAGCTTGATTAAATCGCCACTACTACAATCCAAGCCCAGGAGCTTATCTTATGTGAGCTCACGAGATCGGGATGCGGGGGTTATCGTAGAGTGAATTTACTCTTTATAACAATGAAATACTTGCGAAAGAATTAATAGATCATGGCTCTACACATTCTTATATATGCATTAGAAAATTCAGCATTAAATTTCATCGGTGAGAACATGGCATATGACATGCATGTTACTAGTCCTGGAGCATAGTGTTAAGAAGTCGGCCAAGGTGTAAAAGCTGTCCCCAGTGGTTCATGATAGAAGTTTCGATTAATTTGATTGCATTGCCTTTCATGAGTTTAGTTGATTTTGAGGATGGATTGGTTATCCAAACGCTCAGGCTATAGTTGATTGTGATAAAACATTAGTGCTTAAATGTTTTGACACATTAAGTTAGCTTTATGCGTGACCATCCAGTGCGGACCGAGTGTCAAATGTAATTTCAGCTATGCAAGCCCGACGTTTTCTTAGAAAAGGTTGTGAAGCCTTTTTAGCCTTGGTGCATGACTCTAAGAGGGGATAGGTAAATCTGGAAGATATACCAGTGGTGAAAGAATTTCCTGATGTGTTTCCCGAGGAATTACCGGGTTTACCACCCGAAAGAGAAGTAGATCTGTCTATTGCAGTTTTACCTAGAATGAATCCTATTTCTAGGGCACCTTACCATATGGTTCCAAATGAACTAAAAGAGTTGAGGCTTCGAACTCTGAGCTATTGGACAAGGTTCGGAGCCTAGTGTTTCGCAGGGTTACCTTAGGTTTTGTTTTCAAAAGAAATATGGCACTCTTCGGATGTGCATTGATTATCGACATATAAATAAGGTAACAGTGAAAAATAAATATCCATTTCCACGAATAAAAGACCTTTTTTATCAATGGAAAGGAGCGAGTGTCTTTTCAAATATAGACTTACGATCGGGATATTATCAACTTCAGGTGAAAGATGTTGATGTCCCAAAAATAGCCTTTAGAACCCAATATGGTTATTATGAGTTTTTAGCAATGCCATTTGGGTTGACCAATGCACCGGTTGCATTCATGGACTTGATGAATAGGGTATTTCACCCTTATTTAGACCAATTTGTAGCAGTATTCATAGATGACATCCTAGTGTATTCTAAGAATGCACAAGAACATGAACAGAATTTGAGGATAGTGTTGCAAATCCTGAGGGAAAAACAATTGTTTGCAAAATTATGTAAATGTGATTTTTGGCTTAAGGAAGTGCAATTCCTAGGCCATATTATGTTTGTAGATGGTATTAGAGTGGACCCTACGAAGATTGAAGTGATTGTGAGTGGGAAACCACCTCGAAATGTAACAGATGTGAGAAGTTTCTTGGGTTTGCGAGGTGCTATTGGCCAGATTCGTGGATTGTCACGTCCTTAGCATCTTCTTACTAATTACCACAGGAAGGGGTAAAAGTTTGAATAGGATGACAAGTGTGGTCAGTTGATCAGATTAAGAAAATCTTGGTTGGGAAGCACCGGTGTTGTTCCTGACACTACGGGTAGAGAATACACCTTGTATAATGATGCTTGAGTTGGTTTGAATATATATTGATGCAAGATGGAAAGTAGTGGCATATGCTTTCAAGCGGATGAAACCATGAGTAGAATTATCACACATAATCTGGGTTAGGCTTGATAGTGTTCACTTTGAAATATGGCGACATTATCTGATTGAAAAATGTAGAATATTCCCTGGATCATAAGGTAAGTATGCAGTAACTTCGAAGGAACTGAACTTGAGGCAACTTCGATGATTAGAATTGTTTAAGGACTATGATTGCATAATTGATTACCACCCAGGAAAAGCTAATGTGGTGGCGAATGCCTTAAGTAGAAAAAAAATTTATGTTTTGTCCTTGAAACACTGTGCATGGAGATTTACATCTAATGGAGCTTTGTTAGCTCAATTAAGAGTTATGCCTGATTTGAAACAAATGATAATAGATGCTCAAAAAAATGATGTCAAGTTACAACAAAGAGTACAATTAGTTAGAAATGGAGACAAAACTGACTATTCTATAGAAGGAGATGGAGGTCTCTATTACAAGAGCAAATTAATAATGTGTACCCAATTTCCAGGAATTGAAAAGAAGTGATGTATAGAGCCTGGCCACCATATTCACCCTGCCGCCTGGAACATAAGATGTACTAGGATTTGAAACAGTACTATTGGTGACGAGGAATGAAAAAGGATATAGCAGAGTATGTATCCAAATGTTTGACTTGTCAACAAGTAAAAGCTGAACATCAAGTGCTGGAGTCTAGTCCTATCAAATCCGTCCAATTCCCGCAATGGAAGTGGGACAACATTCATGGATTTTGTATTGAGGTTTCCCGCTTTTAAAGGAGGTCGGTTTGGGTATTCATTGACAGACTTACAAAGTTTGTTCACTTCTTACTAGTTCGGCTTGACTATTCCATGGATCGGTTAGCAGAGATGTATGTCAGTGAGATTGTTCGATTGCATGGCATTCTACTATCAATAGTGTCTGACCGCGATCCACTGTTTAGGTCAAGGTTTTGGAAAGAATTACAATCGGCCTTAAGTATTCGACTGAATTTTAGTATAACCTTCCATCCATAAATAGATGGACAATATGAAAGAGTGATTCAAGTGTTAGAGGACATGCTTCGGGGTTGTGTGCTAGATTTTTTCGAAAGTTGGGATGGGTATATTCCTCTTATGGAATTTGCCTATAACAACAGTTATCAGTAAAGTATTGGTATGACCCTTTATAAAGCTTTGTATGGCAGGAAATGTAGAATTTTGTATCTTTGGAGCGGACTGAGCGAGCACCAGTAATTGGAAGCTGACATAGTGAAAAGGCAGAAAGAAAAAGTTCGGGTCATTAAGAAAAAATTAAAAGCTACTAGTGATAAAAAAAAGTCGTATTCAGATCTTAAAAGAAAGGACATAGAGTATGAAGTCGGAGATAAGGTTTTCTTGAAAGTTTCATCGTGGAGGAAGATACTCCGATTTGGAAAGAAAGAGGAAAACTGAGTCCAAGGTTTATCTGACCTTATGAGACCTTAGAAATAATTGGATCAGTAGCTTATCGTTTGGCTCTACCATCGGAGTTGGCCATATTACATAATGTGTTCCATGTCCCGATGCTTCTGAGATACCGTTATGATGAATCACACATTTGCCAGTACAAGATGTGCAAGTACGTTTAGACTTCTCTTTTGATGAAGAGCCAAAAGTTATTCTAGCTCGTGAAGTGAAACAATTGTAGAACAAACAAGTCCCTTTGGTAAAGATGTTTTAGCAACACCACGGTATGAAGGAAGCAACTTGGGAACCAGAATTGACGATGAGAGCACAGTACCCACAACTCTTCAATTAAAGTATTTTGAGGACAAAATTCTTTTAAGGGGGGAAGAGTTGTAACACCCCAAATTATACCATAGTAGTTTTATTACATGTTTAGGGTATAATAAAAGTTAAATTTGTATTTGTCAGAAATTTAAGTGCTAAATGTGAAAAAGGGTAAAATGATAATTTGTAAAATGAGGACTCAAATGACATAAGATAAGAAGATTATATGTTAAAGTAAATATGATAAGTTGATTTGCAAATGGGATAAAGAAAATTTAAAATGCAAGAATTTAAGAATTAAGCGAATGAGATAAAGACAATAACTTGTCTAGAGAGAATTTTCCCATTGTGGACCTACCCGATTCACGTCTTTGTGTGACTATTATTAATAGAAAAAAGTGAGTTGATTTTCGAGCTTTGGAAAATCCATCCTGAGTGGGGAACGGTTTTGTTTAGAGTCACCACTTACTTTTTTTTTTTTTAAACAGGGAAAATGAAGTAAGAACAAAAACCCCTTATTGACTCAAGTCAGGAAAAAACAGTCCACGAAAACTAGATTTCTAGGTTCGGGGATCAGGTTACCTATTGGGAAGGTACCCCATGCGAGGTAGCACCCTTCTAGGCCCGGAACTCGGTCTCCTCTTTTAATAGATAGGGGACATGTGGGATCATATGGGTCAGATGTCCAGTCACTCAGTAAGTGATGACGAATCACACTAACCTACTCAGTATCTAACATGCATAAACACTTGACTAAACAAAACAATGAGTGCGTACCTGTGGTCCCTAACCAAGCACTGCATAAGAGGTCAGTCAATAAGCTTAAATGCACCACAAACATCAAAGTCCAAAGTCGTAATAAGCATATAAGTATAAATACAGCTGACACATACTGTGGTCCCCAATAATGTGTTGTAGGGAAGAGTCGCACATTTAGACATCTGACAAATCTCTCAAGTAAATATCAAAGAAAAGGAAGCTAGGAGAAATCATACATCGCATCTCGACCACTCAGTGATGCCACGACACTTATGCAACCTACAAACATGTTTATTCATCTCAAAGAGGTGGGCTCGACAAAACACTAGACTACTAGTGTAACTAAGCCACCCTTTGACTGCATTGACCCTAATTCTTATGAATCCAAAATGGGACCATTAGCAGACTAAACCCCGATTCGGACCACATGCATAGTTGTACATTGATGGGTGAATGGGCCGACTCACAAAGGTCATGGGCTACAATTAAACTAAAAAATCATGCTATCCACTAAAAAAATCGCCAGACTAGCTAATTCGGTTTTCCAAGCTGGTGAACCGATTGAGAAAATATATCAAATTTGTTAAAACATTCCCCTCCGCAGTAAGGAACAAAGCACCGGTGTATGATTCAAACTACGAATGAGTGAGAAATGACCCAAGCGTCACAGTACCTAACTAATGTTCCCCAAAACAAAACCTAATGAGCCGTGATCAGGATTCCCAACTTGATCGTGGGTTTGAGGAAACCGATTCTCAAAATTTTTTAGAACATTCCTTATAGAGTAAGGAATCAAACAAAATAAATTGTGTACAATTCTAACTTTGAATAGTGAAGCCCGGCCCGAGCAATGCCTAGTGCCTTTAATTGTTGTTCACGAAAATGAGACCTAATAATAGGGCGTCAGGTTCCCAGTAGTCGATGCAGTTTGAGAACAGTTCTTAAAATTTGTTAGAACATTCCGTACAAAGTAAGGAATCCAAAAAAAATAAACAGTGTACAATTTTGACTCCGAATGAGTGAGAATTGACCCAAACAATGCCTAGTGCCTTAAAACGAGGCTGCAAACATCAAAAGCAAAGACAAGTACAAAAGAAAGCGGGAGGAGAGCGTCTGGCGTTCATCGCTTGTAGGATTCGCGGCTACTCCCCTTTGTATTCCTTCTTTTCTACCTCCAAAACCAGGTATCCACTCCCTCAAAACTTTAGGAAATCCCCTTCAAAATGAGAGAGACCACTCCCACCTGCATTTAGATAATCTCTCCTCCTTTTCTTTTTCCTCATTTTCCCTTTCTTTTCTTCTCTCCCTTTTTTCCTCTTAGCTTCTTTTTGCTTCTCCTCTTCCTCCTCACGTTTTTTGCTTGTATTTCTCCTTCATAAACATCTGAGCTCACTCCATTTTGCACACCTTGATCAGGAACTCCCCGATCGGTCTTGAGCTTTGACTCCATAAACACTCCCTCACATTCACGAGGTCGTATTTGTATCTATCCCTTTGTTTAACCACGAGAATCCAAATGGATTCAAGGTGGGTTACAAACAACCCCACAAAATAGCCCCGAACTAGGCATGAAGCCGTGCTGGGGCGATATGGGCTTATGGGCCCCGAGCGAGTAGGATTTGAGCCCGAAACAATAAAAATCAATGCTCCATACAAGTTAACTCAATGAACCGGTTGAACTGGATGTCAACCGGTCGAGCCAGATAAAATTTTTTTTGAAAATTTGAAGAATGCTCCTTGAAGAATAAGGAATCCAACAAAAAAAAGGGAGTGCAATTGAGTTCGGATAGAGGAAATATGATAAAACAAGCTTGGAACAAATTCGAACATGCTCTAATAATGAACTTTAATTGAAATTCGCCAGAGCCCAGGTGAAGTAGGTTCCAGTAGGTCGTCCGTCGATAAAAATTCTCAAAATTTTCGAGAATTCCTGTTCAGTAGGAATCAAGCAAGAGAAAGCAGTGCATAGTTCCATTTTGGATGGGGAATATGATCGAAGTAAGCCTAAGTCTTGGTCGGACATCGCGTTAATTACATGCAGTGAAACTTTGAGGACCGGTTGGGAAAAATTTTGAAATTTTGACATATTATTCCTTGGAGAACAAGGAGTCCATAAAAATAAAAAAAATAAAAACGGTGCACGATTCCAAGTTCGGATAAGGGAGATATGATCGAAACAAGTCTAAGTGCTCCTCATTCGACATACTCTAATAAACTCCGATTGAGTTAAAACCTCAAGAAGCACCACTTGCTTCCTATGGCACGATTCCAATAACTACATATGCACTCAATGTACCACATATAAGCCCACCTGAGGCTCGGAGACCGACTAAGCCTAAAAGGACCCTAACGGTGCCATATGAGAACGATGGGTGAGTGTGACACCTATAGGATAAATGCAAGTGTTGAGAGACAAAATTGAGGGTCTACACCCATTTTGCTAACTTTTGGTTTTGGGAGAACTAGGGTATATAGATTTGAGGGAGAAGAGTCATTTTTGGTGATTTCTCTCCATATTTTGGAGATCTATCCTTGTACAAGTAAGAATAAAGGAAGCTTGGTTAGGAAGTTCAAGAAATCTAGGTATGGAACTCTCATATTTGTTAGTATGGAATTCTCTCATTTGTTGGTTAGGAAACTATCTTAACTTCCTCTTTATCTAGGGTTCTATTATGAAAAGTCCTAACTTTTCCATAAATGTGGTTTTTGTTGGTTTAAGTTCAGTTTTTGAGGTTTGTTTTGGTTGGAAATCAATTGGTGAAAATGGCTAAAAATGTCATTTTTGTACAATCCGGAAGCTCTCCGCCTAGGCGAAGGGAGCTTTGCCTGCACAAGGAGCTTCGCTTAGGCGAAGGAGTGTTCGCCTAGGCGTACCCAAAGCCCCAAATTTGCTAGTCTTTGCCACGCCTCGACAAGGGTTGTTTAGCCTTGGCGTAGGTCCTCGCCTAGGCGAAGGTCCCCATAGTCTAGGCGAACCTAAAGTCCTATTTCTCTCTCTTTTTTTCGTTAATTCTAGAAACCATCATCTTTTGATTAGGATTACAATTGAGTTGAACAATAAGTATGAGATTGGATTAATTGACTATCCTAATAAGTGAATGAAAGGGTCTGTACCTGTATATAAGTTATATGTAAAATGCTCTGAACCTCGTCGCCTCGACGAACTTGTTTCTAGGCAGACTTGTTTTCTTGCCCCTTATTTGCTAGCGTTACATAAATACAAGAATGTGATTAAGTACAATATAACAAGCTCAGTATTACATATAATTGTATGCTTTCCTAAGATCGAAAGTGAATGAATAGGCATCTCTGATTAGTGCTTTGACACTCTTTCATTAGTGCTTCGACACTCTTTGATTAGTGCTTCGACACTCTATGTTTAGTGTGACACTCTACGTTCGATCTTTGCGACACTCAGGCATAATCTTTCCTGACATACATTACGTGGGCAAACACGTCTCTGTTTTTACTTTGACACATATGTTCGATCTGATCTTGTCTTGTACCTTTAGTACTATTGTCTTTTATCATTCTCATTCGTTGTTATCGATCACATCTTGACAAATACTTATATGTTGTGTATTTGAATAAGATGATCTATGAAAATAATTATATGAAAACAAAAGTAATCAATTCTGATGCTAAGACATATCTTAGATATGTTCTGTAGTGTACCTACGGGTACCTTATGTTCTGAATTTTTATTTATGAACTCCTTCTGCGAATGTGAATATTCTGATATATGAATTATGTTATATGTATACTATAATTGAGGACCACTAGATATGGTCATATATGTTATTTGTTTTCCTACTAAGCTCTAAGTTTAAAACGGGTGTTTCATCTATGTAGGTATTAAATAGGTTGTTAGAGACATCCGCGTTAGCGGGGGCTTGACATGATATTAGGAGTCTTCGAATGTGAGTCCATGGTTGTTTTGAGAAATGTAAATGTAAAATTTTGTAATAGTGGAACTTATGTAAGTACAAGTAAATGAGACTCGATATATGTAAGGACAATTTAAACACCCATGGGTGGTAGTTTCTGATTTTCTTGTTATTATGAATTTATGATATAAATGGGTCCACTAAAGTCAAAAAATTAGGTTAAGAAGTCCCAGTTTTGTGTGACGTCCCTTCTCTTGCCTCAACTAAGGGAAAGGGGTGTTACACATAAGCTGAGCGCAATTTGATGGGAGTGAGAAAGACATCTTCCATGCACCCCAAGCACCTTCATTATGAAGCAAATAAGTCTTTCGGCCTTTCACAAATCTAAGGGTATTTTTTGTTTCTATTTGTGAGAACAGTTTCAAAAACACAAAAAACATAAAAAAAAAAAAAAGTGTTCTCTAAAAACTTTTATTTGTTCTTTAAATTTAGTGTTTTTTTTTTCAAGAAAAAAACAAGTTGAAAACCAAACATATTTTTCCTATTTTTCTTATTTTCTTTGTTTTTGAGAACAGAAAACAACTAATATGGAATGACCAAGTAATATGGAAGTTATTTCCCGAGAAGCTGTTCTTTTATGTTTTCTTTACTCGAAAGCCTTTTACTTGCATTTGATATCATAAAGTAAAAGCAATTCATTTTTTCTCCACAAAAGGAAGAAAGAAATGAATTTCTTACTTTGACTTAAGCATTGGATACAACTAGTCCAGCACAAAGTATAAATCTTGAACTCGGAAGGAAGAAAGCAAATGGTGGTCATTGTAATAATAGATCATATGCAAGGAGATTTCGTGTCAAGTGGATGAATCAACGATCGTACAAGGGAGAAAAGGAGAAATCTGAATCGACGTCATTTGGTGGAGGAATATCTTGAAGCCTAGCCTTGAGAACCGATATTCGATGCTATGTTGGCCTTCAAGGTCTCTTTACCTCACCGATAATTCAACCAACGTCTTCTCCATTTGATTCAATCAATTTTTGGTTTGGGAGGACAAGCTGGGAACATAAAACCCTAAAGGAGTGGGCAAAACTTAGGATTTATCGGGGAGGCGAAGGAAAATGAAAGAGAAAAATAAAAGGTAAAATAAAAAAGTTTTGCTTATGTGATAAGGAGGTTCAATTTGAAAAATGCTTTGAAATAAGACTATTTTACTTTAATAGATTTTTAGAAAGAGCCAGTTTTACCCGTAACTCTAATTATTGATGCTAACATGTAGAGGAGGAGGAGTCGTAAGTTTGTAACATGATGATCATAGGGAGGGGTTGACCTTTGATTAGCTCTACTCATGACCCTGCAGCTTTTTCTCTCTATTGGTTATATTTTATTTTATTTTTTATCCTTTGTTAGGTTCCATAAAGGTAGGTACTATTACTAACCATGGAGGCTTTTCAAATACTCGCCCGAATGACTTAGAATGGCCGCCAGTCTCTATGACATTCTAATTTCTTTCTCTGGTAATAGAATGAGAACTATACCCTTCTCACCCTATCTCAAGTAGGCATGGGGCCTGGCAATCCTATGGTTCATTTCATCAATTGAATCAACATTTCTAGGAATCCTTTGAAGGAAAAATTGGAATACATATAGAGTCGTACCTTTTAACAGAAACAATGAATACCCACCCTTGGATTTTCATTTAAACTTTAGTATGAGCTCACTTTCATGAACTTATTATTTGGGCATCAATCTTCAAAAGACCTTAACGAAGATCGAATATGTTAATGGATTTAAACGAAATGATGTGAGAGTGCTTCAGAGATATGTGCAAGTGGATCGTAGATGATATTTCTTTGAAATTTAGACATATCAGCCCGATTAAGTTTGCGAAACTTATTGTTGGTTTGAGACTTGGCTATGGAGAAGTATGTTGACCTACCATGTACAAATTGGTCAGAAGTTGGAACCGCACTCTTAATGAACCTGAGATAGGGCGAAACCAATCAGTATAAAAACATGAAGTTATAATATAAGAGTGTTCCAGAGGTGCGTGTAAGTGGATCGTGGATGATGTTTCTTTAGAATTTAGGCATACTGACCTGATTAAGTTGAGGGAGCTTGTTGTTAGTCTTGGACTTAACTATGAAGAAAGGTATTGGCTTCGCCTCTGAGCGGTCGGAAATTTGGAGGCGAAACTCTTACAATGGAGTCGAGACGAGTGATAGTCGGTGAGGCGTAAAGTTGTTACTTGGCGGGTTAGATCTCGTGAGAGATGTTTATGCGAGACTATCACGCGAGGCGTGCGGCTGTGGTGGAGTGGGCCGTGACCAAATTAGATGCCAAAGAGCGTGATAGAGAGTTGTGAGCGATTATGGTGTTCTTTATGTTAATCTTAGCGTTGAAAGTCTATCTACTCTAAAGATCTTGTGATGTGATGAAGCAGAGTGGTGGTTGAAGATGTAATGATGGAGACCTATGTAGGGATGAGCGTTCCTCCTGATCGTATGATGTGTCATTTTCTGTATAGTAGTGCGTAAAGGGTGGTCGCCTACTAGGGTTGAAAATCGAGCGAGGTGCTGCTTTTAGGGTGGAAGTTGAGTAGGGGCTCATTCCATGGCTAGGTGATGTCACGACCGAGGTGATAGATGTCCTCTTTGACCTAGGGGTATCAACACGAATCTTAGTGGATAATGGCTTGTGGGAGCGATGGTGCTTTGAAGACATAGATCGATGAAGGTCACTTCTGCGAGGCGTCTGAATGTGGGTGGAGGAGAATGTCACGGACTTATTGTGTGTGCGTCCATGAATGTAGCGGAAGAAACATGAAGATCGAAACGTATTGAGTTTGAGGCGAATGGTGTGAAGTCTTCGAGGAAGTGCGTGCAGTAGGCGTGGATGATCTTGCTTGAGTTCAATAATCTTGGCACGGTTAAGTTTGGGGGAGGAACTTGTCGTCAGTCGATGAGCAGTATAGAATGGTGTTGGTTTCTGCCATGAGTGGTCGAGGTAAAACCTCTCTTTTGATAAGCCCAAGGCAAAACGAAATCAATTAGCATAAAGGTAGAAAGTTATGATGTGACAGATTGAGTTTTATGAAAATATCTATATGAGATCGTCACATGAGCCGCACCTTTAGATGAACGAGTAGGCCGGTCACATCAAGCTCACCCTCACCTGTATAGTTTTTTGGGATTGTTGGGGTTATAAAAAATCTGGACTCTCCTCGGAATCAAATTTACTGAACATGGAAAAAAATTTCTGCCCTTTTGTTCTATTTTTTCTTTTATCTGTTTTATGTTGTCTTATTTGTTCATTTTTATAATCTTGCCATCAGTATAAAGGATTTGTATGTCTCCAAGCTTAACAACATACATATGGAATATTTCAGAGCTGCCATTGATGATCTCCCACAAATTTGACTGATAGCAGGTTTAGGACGACTCGACAGGAAAATGACCCACCAGACCAATCATCAATCCAAGGACGATGATCTCAACGAATCAGATCTTCGGTGTGTCACAAAATCAAAGTGTGCCGCTCCTTTGCGATTCGGTGCTCCAAGCAACAGCTGATCCTTAAAAGGACTCTTTTTGGCTTGGCATGGGGAGGGCCGGTGGGCGATTATTTTAGGGTATATTATGTTTAATTCACTAAGGGAAAGAATTAAAAAATGGGGCCCAAAAAGTTGCAGAATGAAAAAAGATGTATTTTGGGGAAGCTAATTCATGTTTGGTGCACTCACCAAATCAGTGGGCGAATCTGCCCACTGACAGTGGGTCCCACTGCCTCACTCATCTCATATCACCTCTCCTTTCTGTTCCGGATCTCTCTCCTCTCTCCTTCACTCATTCCTACATAGGTTGGTAAAATTGAATGTTTTAAAAATCACAACGAAAATCAGATCGATGGCTTAATCGAAAAATTTATCGATTTACTGTTTATTGGTCAGACTGATGATCGAATCGCAATTAAATGGGTGATATAATAAATATATTATTTTATATTTTATTTAAATTTTAAAATATATAATTAATAATATTTAAGATATTATTATTACTTTTATATAAATAGTATTTTAAAATTTATTTTAAATATATGTATATTGTTTATATATGAAAGCATATTAAAAATAGAGAATAAAACATTTATATAGTATATCTTAATTAAGTAATATATAATTTTGTTAATATACAGAATAATAAATGTGTATGTGGTATAATGGTTCACCAGTAAGCTTAAGCTAGTATTCGAATCACGGCTTTATTATTTAATTGAATTTTTTAGATTCACAATCCTTTTAGCACCTGTTTTACATCTTGTAGCTTGATGTAGTTTAGTAAACGTCAGCGATGTCGTTTTAAGCTTTAAAAAAATTGTGGGAGTGAGCCCAGACGATTCGAGAATCGGCTTAGTTCATCGGTTAGCCCGATAGGCAAATCAGTTGGCAGTTCAGCGGTTCAATCGTAAGCGGAGAACTTTTATGAGTGAAGCAGGGCCGGTTTTAGCTCGATCGGCGTCAGGCCGGTCGGATTCGGTTTTAAGCGAATTGGTAAAATTTGACCGACAACGTGAGCATGTACTTGAGCCGTGATTTTACGGGTTTGAGTTAGGAATGTCGTATTTGGATTATATTCGTATTATTCATTTAACAGCGTTTAATAAATGAATCGTATTCATTATTAAACTGCCTGAATTGCTTCGAATTGGCCAGTTTAATTGTGTAGTAATCAAATAACCTATTTAATAAGTTATTTGTGTTAAATATGAATTATTAATTATAATTCTATTAATTTAAATAATAAGAATTAATAAACATATTAAATTTAATAGGTTATTTATGTTAAGCTTGTCATGAATGATTAATTATAGTGCTTGTATTCAATAGCCGAATTAAATGGGTCGTATTCGGTGTTAGCATCTTGCGAATAATAAATGGGTTTTAGTTTGGGTTGAATCTTCACAGAAGCCGCGTTTATGTGTCTTGAGTTAAGTTGTGAATATTGTGAATTCGTAAATTGACATGATATGAGCAGCCAAATTGTGTGAATTGTCGCCCTATTCTATACGTTTTCTTTTCTTTTACTTCTATTTTTTAAACAATTTAATGTACTAATTCATATTTTCAAATATCCTAAATAAAAAAATAGAATTTATTTTAAATAAAAATTAATTTAAAAAAAAATTAATCTTAAGTTTTTGTGAGTATTTTAAAATTTAAAATTTAAGAAATAAAAAAAATAAATTTTTTTAAAATATAAATAAATTATTTGTTAGTTTTATTAAAATTTTATTTTAATTTCATGTTTAGTTAATTCATAAAAAATTGAAATTTAGATTTTAGCTAAATATTTATTATTTTAATTAAAAATAAAAGGAATAGTTTGTGATTTTAATATTTTATTTTGTTTAACTGCTAATTCTTTATTTATATTCAGAGCATTCAATTAACACTGCTACCACATCAGCTAGAAATAAAAGACAAATTTTGAAAATAAAATAAAAATTTTAAGAGTTCTTTCATTACAATTTAATATAAATTTACAATCTCTCTTATAACAAATTGATATTTATAAAGAAAAATAAACATAAAAAACTAAAATTTGTGTAATTATTATGAGTATTTCTATTGATATTGTTAATAAAGAAGTTAAATAATTATATTGTAATAAATCCATTGGTACATCATGCATCTATAGTGGTACCTTTAAATCATAATATTGTTTAGTTAAAGAAAAATGTTATTATTTTCAACTATAGTTTTAATTACTAACATTATTATTAAAAAATGTTGTTAAAATAATATTATTATCTACATTAGTATATTTGATAATATTATTTGTAGGTTAAAATAATGTATAAATAATATATTTGATAATGTAAAAATAATGTTATTTTTAGGTATATATAACATAATAATATTGCTATTTTAAACCATAAAGAATAGTGTTCTCTATTTTAAGAATTATGTTGATATGTATTTTTTAACAAAATTAAGAAGTATTAAAAAATTTTACGAAAATTTGACAAAAAAAAAAAAAGCTTTAATATGTTAAAAAATATTTTTAATCTTTAGTTTTTTCAAATATATTTTAATCTTTAGTTCATATATATAAAAAATTCAGTTTTAACATTAAAAAAAATGAAAGCAGCAACTATTCTTTTTATTTTTTAATTAAAAATACTAAATACTTTAATTAAAATCTAATTTATTTTAATGAATCAAATGATGTTAAAACTATACATTAAATAAAAGTAAAGAGAAATATGAGTATAAATAAAAATAACAATAATTTATTTATATTTTAAGAAATAAATTTTGATTTTTATTTAGTAATTTTTAAATTTAAAATAACTAATAAAAATTATGAATAATGAATAGTTGATTTGTATTTAAAAAATAAAATTGATTTTTATTTAGTAGGTTTTAAAACCAAAAAAATATGAAGTAAGAGGTTAAATTTTTTAAAAAGCAAACGTTAGGGATGAGTGAGAGGACAGAGGAGAGCAGAGGCAGGGCAGAGAGTGAGACCCACTGTCAGTGGGGCCAGGTATCCACTGAGTTGCTGCAACTTTGTGCCCCCAATTTTTAATTTCTTTCTCCTTGGTGACCTAAAACATAATTTACCCATGATTTTATCAATGCATGGGTCACAAATCACAATCAGATGTGACCTATGTTTATAACAGCAAATCGAAAAGTCACAAGAAGGAATGGGTCAGAGTCAGGGTAGATGGGCATGGCCATTACCTTCTTTTGCCTTCAAATCTTCCAAGTGGGGGCGCAACATCGACCTCACTCATCCCCTATCGGACATTTGGGGTCCCACCCAAATCCACTTCCCACCTCTCTTGTCATGGGCAAGTGGGAAGCCTATTGACTGTCACAATGGACTTTAAATTAAAATGCTGCGCATTACCTCCATTCCATTGGTGGGAGAGTCATTCATACAAATCAAGCTGCCCTAAAGTCTAACAACAAATTCTCTAGTTCAAAATCAGGACAACCTTATATATAAGGAGGGTGCCATGTACAGCCCATGTGGGAAAAAGCAACAAAGAAAAAAAACCTGAGGTTCCAATAGCTATGCTTTGTTCCAATCAGCTGAAGTTATAAATAAGGGAACAAGCACCATTGAAGGATTATCCAGTACATAAGATGTGTAGCTCTCTAGACTAATAGTGCAGATCATTCGATTATATCCTCATAGTAAAAAAAAAGAATGGCAGTAGCAAAATATCCATTCATACATGAGTCCATGACAACCCCAACCGCTTTAGGCCTAATTGGGAGGGCGTCATTCATATAAAAAAGTAAAAAAAAAAATAAATAGCAAATTTAAAAACTATTGCCCATTTCATTTCCAATAAGATCCATTAACCACTAACTACTACGTTTGAAATGCTCACGAATGAATCGGTCTGCATGAGCTGGGTACTTAACACGAACATATGCTCGAAGGCACTTCTGATAAGAGAAATCTATCCATCCACCGTCAGTCCTTACAACAAACAGGCACCTTGAGTTTTGAAACTGAGGATGTCGGTCAACCTTTAAAATCAACAGTCGGAAATCCGATCAATATCATTTGGAGAGCAAAATGTTAATCAACATGGAAAAGCGAAAAGGGAGAGAGAAGCAAAACAATAAAAAATAAAAAACAAAATCATAGGGGCCTGTTTCATTACAGTTTTTAAAAACTATTTTTTGTTATGAAAAACAAAGAGAATAAAAAAATAGAAAATAACACATTAGGTTCCCAGTGTTTTTTTTTTTTTTTTGTTCTGAAAAACACAAAAAAAACATCAAATTTAGATATTAAAAACAGTTTTCAAATAATACCAAAACCAAAATAATGTTATTTGTGATTTCAAAAACATGAATTATTTAATCATTCATATAAATGTCAAATGTCAGCCAATGGAGGTAAGGGAGTGTCTTATCAAAAGGTTTACAAAGAAGCCAAATGCCAACAATGTGTGGGCCAAACGTCTCCCTAACACCATGCAAAAGGTGCATGTGATGAAAGACAAACAAAAAGCCTATGAGACCCGATCAATCTGTCAATTTTTTCCCTAACTAAGCATTTACTACAACTGGAAAGCATTTATAAACAAATTGTTAAGGTTGCCCCAAGTATCCGAATTATTAAAAAAATTAGAAAATCTTGGCAAAGAATCATTGATGCGTCCAAATCTGGTTAAAATACGTCGTAAGTATAGTCGATTCTTCTTTGCATAGCAGTAGTTGCGAACTTTAAACTCAAGTCGTTGGCTGATATGGCTTTGATGATATATATTTCTAATATAGTCGACCAGTATTTAGTTAAGGTATTAATTTGTTTTCAAGCTATTTAATAATTTTTTTATAAAATAGGAAATTGGATATTTTGGGACAAAACTCCCAAATTATTGCAGAAACATAGAAGAAAAAGAGCTAAAGTCAAGAACAACAAATAACCTATGGATAAAGCATATAGCTGTCTCGATTGCTTTGAAACATGTGAACTAGAAAACACCACCTCCCCAGTTCATTATACGTGTCGAGAAGGCGACATAAGGAGTTTGGTGTGTGTTAAATATGTTAGTTTATACACAAGTAGAGTATATTGTTCCCCACCCATCTCTTAAAGACAGTCTATATGAAGACGGTCGATTTTCTGTTTGAGAAGGAAATTGCTCTAGTTATAAACCAAATTTGATGAGAATAGTAAGTTAAACGACATGCTATCTTGTATACTACAAACCTCATTACATAGAAAATAATGAATTATGAGTTTTATCAATATGTTCAAGCATTAAGCCATTGAACTGGTTAAAAAATTACAGGCTTGAAGGCAAATCATCCAATTACGATCATTTTTATTGTACCAATCTTAGGCATCTCGTAGCGCAACCAAATAAGATGCCTCCCTCTCAACTTATAGATCGAGGTATA
Source organism: Tetrastigma voinierianum (assembly GCA_016808115.1). Lineage (NCBI taxonomy): Eukaryota > Viridiplantae > Streptophyta > Magnoliopsida > Vitales > Vitaceae > Tetrastigma > Tetrastigma voinierianum. The sequence goes on from JAEQBH010008345.1 coordinate 74,702, forward strand.
GTGGCAATGACATCACATTAGACATATCTTGTGACACAGGGTTAAAGACATTCTAGTGGAGACCACTGATGAGGTGTATTCACATTAGACATATTAGTCAATATACCATTGCTTCCTATTTCTATGATCAGGTGCACGCTGAAAACAGAAAGCCGGAGTGATCTCTAAATGGCAGTGCATAATAGGTAAATAGCTAAATGCAAGTAAATCTAGGAATCCTAATTAAACGTTCAGCATCCTCAAAAGTAAAATCAATTAAAGCCACAGAACAACCAAATTATAAACTCACAAATCTAAAACAATCACCATTGCAGATTTCACTACAGTTTGATTGCAAATTAACAATCATGAATTTGAAAAAAATTATTCCTCCCAATTTTAACTCAAAAGTTAGAAAACAGGCTTTGGGTGGATAGATCAAAACTCAAGTTGAATATCAGGTCAGGTTGGGTTCAACCAAATGAGCTTCATGTATAGGTTGAGTTAAGTCTGATGGTCAACCTCACCCAACCTTCCTGAATTGCATCCCCGAGTCCTGCATAAGCCTTTTTTGAAGGCACTCGATAATTACTAGAATAAGTAGTTCATAAATGCAAAGCAAGTTGGACAGCTTACATGTGCTCGCCCATCAACTAATTGCATTAACATAAAAAATCAAAGTAGGTTACAAACAGAGGCATATTTTTCACCAAACCCGTTAAAAAATGTTTATCATAAAAAGCATGGACAAAGAAGAACCTATGATGGATGGATCATGTGTGACAAAGATAAACACTACATCAGTAAGAAGTGCAGCAGTTGACAGTGAAGGGCAGAACAGAGGAGTACCAGGTTACAGGGGCTATATGAACTGAGTAAGGCTAAGAAGCACATCTAGGGTTGCAGCAAAAGAGAATTCACAGAAGTTATGTTCTCCTTAAGAAGAGCGGAAAGTAGATGCCATAGCAAAATTAGTAGAAAGATGTTCTAGTTATGCAGTTTATAATTTGGCCTAAAACTAGATCAAATAAGAATGAGGGATGTTCCTCATAAATGCAAATGCATGCATGAATTGTATATGGTGGCAATTCCATAACAAGTTTCAATATAAACATTAGCATACAGATGTATATACATGACTCCACTGAATCAATTAGAAAGATGCTCCAAGGTTTCCTTTCAAAATTTGATCAAGATCCATTGGAGATAAAGCTTATTTTCCAAAGTTCAACAATGTATCAATATGATTTAACTTCAAACTCAAAGAAAACTAGAATGAGCGCATAGTAGTCTTTTGTCATTTTTTTTCTTTCTGTTAAACTCTCAAGTGTCAAAAGAATCTCAAAGTTGGGTGAATCTAAAGCTTATGTTAAGAGCCCAAGATAGAAGTAAAAAAAGTCTGCTCCAAAATGTAAGGCAGTGTAGAATCTGCACAATGGATTTTCCACCCTACAACATGGTTTGTGGGAAGTATAAGATGGCCTAGACAAAAGTCACTATGCTGAAATTTTTTGCAGTGTTCAAACTGTCCCCACTGTTTTCCACTGGGTAGGGCAAGGGGGTTGCCAGAGGTAGGTTTGAGAAATAGTACAGTCGCAGCAAAGCACCTAGCATATTCAGAACATACCAGCAGTTTCAGGCTTCAAGAGTAAGCCACCATAAGCAGTTTTTCTATTCAAAGGAATTTTGCACAGAACTGACTTTGTTCGAGCTGCAAAAATCGTAAGTGGTTTTGCTGCTCAAGGCAGAGCAGTTTTATTTGAAAATCTGAGGAAATAAATTTTAATTAATTCAGCATGGGACTTCCATTTTGGGTTTTCAAAAGTCCAATTATGTTGGTCCCCCTTTTCTTTCTCATCTCCCGTAGTTTACTTTTAGAGTCTTGAGAGAATACTTGATGGATTACGTATTGTTCTCTGTTTTTAGATTTTGAATTGTACAGCGTTGTGAGACTTTCTACATACAGATAAAATTTGGGGTTTAAGAGAGTCAATCCAAGTTTTGTGAGTGGTTAAAGGGATTTCATCTCACATTTAAATTTGCACTGGATTTGACTTTGTGATCCAAGTTCACCATTGAAATTTTGTATAAGGATTTGGAGTTTTTTATCTCAAGCTTGTGTGTGATTGATTGATTGGCTTTGTTATAGTTCATATTTGCATTTATCGATAGATCAAGAGCCATCTATAGGAGGTTGAACATTTTAATTCAAAGAGATTTCAAAAGAAGTTGTTGCAAAGAAATCTGCTTCTTGTGTTTAAGACCTGATCCACTTAGATTCCAGTAATTGAATTGTGTTCAATCTGGGCAGGTGGAACCGCAAAGGACGATCAAAGGTTGAAGAAATAGAGATGCGAGCTTTAACTACTTTAAGGTTGAAAAAAATTCTTCCCTAGGGGCTAAGTACCTTGGAGAGAGATCAGGTACAATCAGAAATCCCGAGAAGTCAATACCCTAATAGGACTATATGGTTCAATAATCGAAAAACGAGATAGGATTTGAATAATCAGGAAGTGATTGGGTAGACTTGGTTCAGCAAGACAAGCTTTGTGATCTCATGGTTTCATGATTTCTTTTCCTTTACCTGCTGTATAGTAACAGTTTTTATTTCACTTGTAAGCCAAGATGCATTAAAGCACCTAACAAATTAAATATTCACACATCTGCGGATACTCAAATCATTTGGAAGTCGTATGGTGGATTCAGAAAAATTGAATGATATGTTGATAGCGTTAAATTTGAAAATCATTGTCTTATTGAGAATCCATAAAAGTGAGATAATTCAGAACTTTTAACACTAATGTAACAAATGTTCCATGGCAAAGTAACTATTGAGAAAAATACTTTGATTCTCATTAATTTACAAAGGAGGAAACATACATATTTATACTCTAGTGTTAGGGCAAAAAAGGAAACAAAGTTAGAGTCTAATTAGGAGATTAAAGAGAGAAGGAAAAGAATCCTAAATGGATTAGGAGACTAATCCTTAACACTCCCCTTCAAGCTGTAGCATATAGATTAAAACATCTAGCTTGTCACATAATCCTAGGACCTCTAAGAGACTTAGTGAAGATATCTGCTAGTTGGTCATTATAGTTGATAAAACTAGTAGTCATGCATCCCGATGCGATATTCTCTATGATAAAGTGGCAATTCACTTCGATGTGCTTGGTCCTCTCATGGAAAACTAGGTTAGATGAAATATGTGAGGTGGCTTGATTATCACATATAAGTTTCTTCTGTTCATCCTTCCCAAATCTTAGCTCTCGGAGGAGATGCTTCAACCATATGTGTTCACATGTTGCTAAGGCCATAGCTCGATACTCGGTTTCAACACTAGATCTGGCCACTACATCTTGTTTCTTACTCTTCTAGGATATTAAGTTATCTCCAATGAACACACAATACCCTAATGTAGAACACCAATCAGTGGGTGAGCTTGCCCAGTCTGCATCATTGTAGCCAACAGTTTGGGTATGATCTCTGTTCTCATACAACGCCCTTTGACCTGGTGTTCCTTTGACACAACGGAGAATACGAACTGCAGCATCCCAATGGCCATTATAAGGTGATTGTAGGAACTAACTAACCACGCTCACAGGAAAAGAAATGTCGGGCCGAATGATAGTGAGATAGTTCAATTTACCTACAAGTCGTCGAGATGTCCCTGGATCTTGTAGAGGTTCCCCCTGACCTGGTACAAGTTTGACATTTGGATCTATAGGAGTTTTTACAAGCTTACAATCCAACATACTAATGTCTGCTAATATATCCAAAGTATACTTTCTCTAAAAAATAATCACTCTGGAATTAGACCGAGCTACCTCAATGCCTAGAAAATACTTGAGTTTCCCAAGTATTTTGTCTAAAAGTGGCTGATGAGGTGTTGTTTGAGTTTTTGAATATCATCCTGCTAGCCTGTAATGACAATGTCATTCACATAAACAATCAAGTAAATACACTGGCTAGTAGAAGTATGATGATAAAAAACGGAATGGTCTGTTGTCTTGAATCATGCAAACTCTGAACCAATTAAGCAGAAATTTAAACCAATCTTGGGGGCCCCTTGGACCATATAAGAAATGACGTAACACGCCACCAAACCAGACCCCCTGAGCAACAAAATCGGGCCAATTGCTCCTGCCTCCTTAAGCGAGATCACCATGAAGGAGACATTAACGATGTCAAGTAATAAAAGGGGCCATCTTTCATATAGCGTAGTAGAGAAATGGCGAACAAAGGAAATGCGCCCTTGGGAGAAAGATATCATAATAGTCCAAGCCATATTGCTAAGTATATCCCTTGGCAACCAAGCAGGTCTTAAGTTGATCTATCTAGCCATCAGGTCCCACCTTAACTGTATAAACCCAACAACAACCAACAGGAGACTTGCCAGGTGCCATTGGAAGAGTGACAAGCTCCCATGTGCCATTGAACGAAAGAACATCCATTTCCTCAACCATTGCCTGTTTCCAGCCCGAATGAGAGAGAGCCTCACAAGTGCTTGTAAGGATAGAGACGGAAGACAAGGTGAAAACAAAGACAAAGTATGATAAAGATAAATGATGATAGCTTAGAAAATTATAAACAGGATATGGGTGAGAAGTAGAGCGAGTACCTTTTCGAATGGCAATAGGTAGATCATCAAGTGGCTGCGGAACCGGAGCAAGAGATGATGGTGGCATTGAAGATGAATTGGTAAGAGGCCCTGTTGGAGGACGAGGACGAGGACGAGGACGAGGACGAGGACAGCGAGTATAAACTTGAAGTGGTCGAGTCACAACATCGGTAGGTGGAGAAGGGAAATTTGGAGATGGTAGGCAAGGGGCATGTAAGACATCAAAACATGAGGAGCTTTTTAGAAGGGAGAAGAAGAGGAACCCTCGAAGAAAATGACATCGTGAGGAGAGTCTGGGTTGGTGTCGGTAGAGATAACATCTACAACCCCCCTTAAAGTTGAGAATTGCAAAAAAGACGCTGGTTCTTTGGCCCAGAAAGAGCTTGTCTTGCCCGGGAGTAAAATGAATAAAGCAGTCTGACAAAGACACGAGGAGGCGGAAAGGGTTATTAGGAAAAAGGATAGAATAGAGGATCTGATCATGAAACGGAGGATGACATACGATTAATCAAATAATAACAAGTAGCTAAGATAAGCATCCCCCAAAAAACGTTAGGAACCTTATGGTAGAGTAAGAGAGTGCGGCGATTTCAACTAAATGATAGTTCTTTGCAACCGCAATTTCAATTATGTTGTAAGAGTGTATGAAGGGCCCAGTGAAGAATCCCGTGAGGACATAAAGGAGGAGGCGATGCGGTATTCCTTGGCATTATCACTTGTCGGACCTGAATGGAGTATTAAATTGAGTTCGAACTTCAGCATAGAACCACGAGAAATAGAGAATCTTCATTGCAATTTTCATTAAAAATAGCCAAGTACATCGAGAATAATTATCTATATAAAAATAGCAAAAATCTTAGGAACCACCAGGTAGACTTAGGCCAGGAAAGGACCGAATATCGGAGTGTGGAAAAGCGGACTTTGTGTTGATCTGAAACCTTGTGGGAATGAGATACGAGTATGTTTCCTAAGCTGAAATGACTCAGACTCAATTGAGGACAAAATAGAAAAACGAGGAACCATTTTCTGAAGCTTTGAAATGTTTGGATGACCAAGACGATTAGGAATAAGGAGAGGAGTATCCATGGAGCGCAAGCGTGGAAGATGAAGGCGAGCTAAGATGAAAAAGGTCCTGAGATTCCGTCACATTGCGATTGTTTTGCCTCGTACTCTAGGTCTGTAATGTGACAGTGATCAAAAGGTAATCAAACATTGAATCTAGAGTATCGCTAACGTGGAAATCAAATTAAAGGAGAATCAAAGAAGGACGAAGTAAGGGGTAGAAGGAAGAAGTAAGTGTAGGCAAGTTCTTTAGCTATGGTTTAGAGTCCGTACTAAAGTAACCATGGGTAAAGGAGAAGTAAAGGTAAGAAGAAAAAAATGTCCTTATTCTTAGGAAAGATGATCGAGCTCCAAAATCAAAAAAATTGATTCCGGAGGAATGTGAAGGCAAGCAAAGACATTCTGGAGTCTAGCGGCAAAGCATGACGGATCACGATTTGGATGCTTAGTACAATGGTCTGTGACTAATTTCTCAGATGTAAAAGCGACCGTACGGCTAAAATGGGAGCATGAGGGATGCGAAGGATGAAACCTGATTGCTAGAGAAGCGAAAGCGACTCCGAAATCCACGTAGATGTCATTGGGTGTCGGAAAATCAAGAAAATCTAGAAAGCAGTGCCGAACCTGAAAGAAAAAGTCACGATTGCGGGTTTCGGATAGAGGAACTCGAGTAGGGAAGCTCGTCGGGGAGGGATGACCCAGGTGGGAGAGCGGCGTTGTCGAAAGAGTTGGCCGGGCTCCAGCGTACCCGAGCGTGGTGTATCATGATTGAAACCACATACCGTGGTTCCTTTGTTTCAAGACAAGGTCTCTTAAAGCGGGTAGATCGGGACGATCCCAATGGTGGAGTACAATAGGAAAACCTCATTGGAAAAGTTGCCGTGGCGAGGAGTTCGATGATGGAGGTGACTTCTGACAATGACACGACGACTGATGGGTTGTCGGAATTGACTATGTGAAAAAACCCTAACCCTAAAAACTATGATCTCTTCTATGGCTCTGATACTATGTTGAGAGAAAGAAATCTACAATTCGTTAATTTACAAAGGAGGAAACATACATATTTATACTCTAGTGTTAAGGCAAAAAGAAAACAAAGTTAGAATCTAACTAGGAGACTAAAGAGAGAAGGAAAAGAATCCTAAATGGATTAGGAGACTAATCCTCAATAGTAACTAAATTACTAACGATGGATTGAAGCGACAAATCAGAAGAATCTTATTAGAGCATTATCTTGAAACAACAAACTCACCTTAATGCAATCCAGTCCACATCAATTTTATCTTCTGAATGTGGATGAGTGGCAGAAGCTTCTCCACCACAGCTTTCTCATCTTCAGCAGTTAAACGTTCCCCCATCCATGTACCTGACAGCAAGAAAAATCAGTCAAATAAATGAGAAGCCTCCACTACAATCCCACAATTTGAGCAGACAAAGTCCAAACCTGAGCTTTAAATCACAGAACAATCAGAATTGAAGTAATTAAAAACATAAGCTCCTTTATGGAAAGAAAAAGCCATTTCTAGCGCTGGATTCATTGACCAGTTTGTTTTTCATACTCCATATTCAACCTTGACAAATTGCAATTTCTATCACCACCACACAACTAGATTTCATCTCCCCTTAAATATAGAACAGCTTTTTGTTAAAAATTTTCAGTCCATAGATCATATAACTATTAATTATCAATGGGATAAAAAATGAAACAAGCACTAATACAGATAGAAGTTGTTTTGTTAAAGAAATTAAACATACTAATGATACAATTTGTACATTCATCAATAACATTCAGTATTTAAAAACACATGTTAATTTGAATTCATTCAATGATACAAGAGAATGATGATATATGTAATATTTATATATTTAATTAAATATAAAAAGGTTATAAAGAAAACTCATCAAGAGAATGCAAAACAAGAAAACCATCCTCCAAATCTTTTTTTTCTATTTTTGCCGACAGAACTCTTACTCCACCCTTTTAAAAAATTTAGTTTCTAGACTGATTTTGATCCAAGCAAAATGTCTCAATTTTTGGTATGTTTCATCTGGAACATTGTGGACACTTTTGGTAGGCAGCCAAGAATATATTAAAGACATCAAAGAAAGACTTGGGAACAAATCCAAGTACACAAGACGTATACAAAGGATGCCAAAAAAACTCAAATGAGCACGCAAAAGAACCTCTCACTGACTAGCAATCAACTACTCAATAAAATTTAACAAGGCAACAGGACCATCATAAAATATGGCGGAGTCAATGCAAAGGGTACGAATAAAGAGAGCCCTTTAGTGAACTGAGTGTTTAATTCATCAAAGTATCTCCTATTCCATTTTCAGAAAGTGCAAAACAAGATAACCATCCTCAAATCCTTTTTCCTATTTTTGCCAACAGAACTCTTACTCCACCCTTTTAAAAAAATTTCACCGAAAAAAGGACTTAAGAAAGCCAAAGAGGGAAATAACAAATGTCAAATGCCTCTTGCCTTTCCACAATAGATTAACAAGCGGTTAGTTAATTCTTCTACAACTCATATGTATATAAATGGTTATATAAGATTCATTCTCTCCTCTTAGGTTGATCTAAAAATTAGAAACTTTTTCCAAACAACCACCCAAGCAAAAAAAGATAAAGAAAAGAAAAGAAAAAAACACTTTTAAGTTCCAATGAAGAGCCCCACATTAGCCACGGGGAAAAGGAATTCCTCCATCCTAGGAAGATTTCATTGAACTTTCAACTTTAAATAATTTTCCAAGTCAACCTTAGTCATCCTTATTATACTTACCAAGCACCTAAAGCCTCCTAATTGACACCTCAATCCTATATGCTTCAATATTAGTGCCCTAGTGAAACCTGGGTTCCACACAATTTGCCTACCAATGGCCTTCAGCATTAACCACCCAAGCCTCTTTATTAGAAGAAAAGAAAAGATAAAAAAAACAAAATAAATAAAAATTTATACAAAAGGGAGTATCACCAAACCAAACTCAACCCAAAACATTGTTGTTTAATTGCCAACCAAAACGTCTAGACTTAAAAGGATTTCCAACCTCATCTTGTTGCCTTCCACAACCCAAAATCACAACCCTCCCTTCTTGCAAGAAAGCATCATCCTCTAGGTTCTTCTCCAAAATTTTCCCACAATAACTTATCTCCAAAAGAACTCCTTTTCTAACACCACTTTCCAAACAAGGCTTTATTAAAAGAGGAAAAACTCAATATCTAGTCTCAACTTCTTGTATTTGCAAATGGAAGACCACTTGACTAAGTGAGGACTCTTCTCAAAGGCTACTCTTCCACACACGTCCCGTTGAATTGTTTTCAATCTTAAATCCATCATTTTAGGAATAACAAGAACATAAGATAGACATGCAAGTTATAAAGAGTACTTTTAAGCAAAGTAAGTCCACCCTTCGGAAGGTATTGTCTTTGACTCTTTCCCAAAGGGCTAATCTTTTATAGAAGCTATGTTCCTTACATCAAACACTGAAGGGACTTGAACAACTGCAAAGCAACTCTTTTAAATGAGTATTAAAGAATACTTTTAAGCAAGGTGTCAATGACTATGTCCGTTTCGAAGAAGAACAAACAAAGGTTTTAAATATGAGGATTACAGTAAACAGAATCAATAGAGGGGTCCTGCCCAAGGTGCTACCAACAAGCACAATCCCAAAGTTATAATCCAAAATACAAAGAAAACGATAACTGATTTCAGTCTCTATGAAACTCGAATCGATCAGTGACTAAATGCATTAGAAAAGAGAGTGGGAACTAAACTGTGAACACAGTTATTTCATTATTTGGGACCAGAGAAAGCCCTCCTCCAAGTGGGTATAAGCACGACTTGACTTAATCATACTTAAGGATCGCCCTCGAATTTCTAAATAGCTAAACGGAGAGCAAAAGAAGCTCGCATATTGGGTGGGTGTTATTGCAATGAGAGACGTACCTGTCCGAATGGAGAATCTCTTTTGTGAGGGAAGTGATGGGTTCAATGTCTCTGAGAATATCTTCTTCTCTCTTTTTCCACTTCTGGAAATCAGGATCATCCCATCTCGAGTGGTTGGCTGGATCCTTGGAACCAAGATTATGGCGTTCTTGTCCGGGGATACAGTCTCGTCCCGACCGACTCGACTCTTTGGAAGAGAAAAAAAGGAAGCGGCCCGTGAAGAGGGGCAGCGGGTCTGTGATGTCGAAGGCAGAGACGGAGAGAGGAACAGCTCTGTGAAGCAGGGGAGCAGACATTGGTGACATTCAGAGGAACTGAAACAAAGTGAGCGTTTAAGTCTGTCGCCTCTGCTGTTGGCTCATAGGCCCACTTATTTCCAATGGCATATCTCTCTCGATTAAGTGGCCCACATAGAATATTACCCTAGAGCTAACCGAAAGCCCAATTTGTATTGGACCGAATAGGCTTTGGGTTGAGAATCTTGAGTCGCAAGACTCACTTAAGCCAATCTGAATACCAGTAAGTAGACACTTCAAGAAATGCAACCATTCGGGAAAAGTTATATTCAGTAACCAAAGAAAAAGCTTTATCATTGTCAAAGAAGGAAGAATTGCTTGTGGCTACTAGGGATGTGAAGGGTTTAGGGCGGGCGGTCCCAATCGACCAGGAACACATTATTTTTCGATTACCAGCTTGTTTCATTTAAAAAATAAAGCTTGAGACGGATTAATGAGGATGAAAATTGAGCAGTTCATTTATGTTGATTTTTGTTTTTATTTTTAATATTTTAATATTTCTTTTTTTATGTTTATTAATTAAAATTAATATTTCGCAAAAATAAAAATATTATGAATTTTATCATTATTTATTAAAAAATATTAATTATTATTATTATTTATTAAAGTATAAAATAAAATAATAAAAATGTTTTTTAAAATATATTTGGGGCGAGACGGGCGCGAAATAACGATACTTAGATCGATCTGAGATTTGAAAAAAAATAAACCGAGCATATTTAAAGCAGATTCTGGTCATGGCTAAATCATTAAGGGCGGGACGGGGCGGGAACCCGAAATAATCCTCTTCGTTGCCATCCTTACTCACTATTCAACATTAAAAAACAAACAACTTAATGCTTTGTGCTATTAAGTCTTATTCAGCGGTCATTTCGAAAAAGTTATATTAAACATTAAGTAAAAAGCAAATCTTGGCATGGTATTACTTTTAATTAAAAAAAAAAAACGGAAATAGAACTTGTTTGATATACTTCTTTTGTGGGGATTTTTTAATCTCACACGAAACATACAAAATATAAATGTGCGGGCGGACCAAGAAATTAAAGTGTTTTGGCCCAGATGTGTAAGGGCCTGCCCGCTCAAGCGAGGTGGTCCACTCCACCGAGGTTATCGCCTAGGCTGCGGGAGGTTTGCTTTCGCCTCCGTGAGAACCGAGCGCAGGACCGTAAGGCTTAGATACCCATTCGAGTGGTTCCCGCTGCCTCGAATGGAATATCTCGCTCATGGTCGGGGTTGGCATGAGTAGCGCAATAATCAAGTAACACTGTGGTGGGCATCCCTCGGCTCGAGTGGCCGAGTGGCCGTACAAAGGCGCATATCGCGGGTCACAAGCCATTTTTTCAGTGCATTTCAGACGGAGGGTGGTGTCGGTCGCGGTATCATGGCTGCGGGGTTTCTTTTCATCCTCCACGGTCCATCGCCTGGCAGCTCAGACGGGGGGTGGTCGCTCATGGAGCTATCCCACAGCTCGTAGGGGTTTCTTTTCAGCACTCCAGGTGGGCTCGAACGCAGGATATGAGGCTTGGGCTCCAGGTCAAGGGTGGGTTCCCATTTCTGTTGAGCTAGTAGGCGGGTTGGTGGTGGGGCTACCTTCGAGATGAATTATCTAGCTCATGGTCCCGGGTTCGGGCAGCGGAGGCGAAAGAAACACACTGCTAATGAGAATATGGTATGGACCACCCTCGTCGGAGTGGAGCCAGTAGACTACGAATGACTCATAAAATCAAACTTTTAATCCATTAATATAGACTTCACGATTCCTTTGATAGTTTCTCATAATCCAAAGTGGAAAATGTATGAATAAATCGACATGAATTAGTCTTGAAGAAAAGTGTTAGATTTCATATGAATGAATGAAATAACAGCAGTCTTCAAAAGTTGATAGACTTGAATAATACTTGCAACTAGAATGTTGGAATTGCTTAAATAAACATTGGATTTAAAAAATTGATAAAAACTTGAATAGAACTTGTAACCATAATGTTGAAATTGCTAAAGAAAATATTGAATTCCTTCTGAATAAGATGAAATAGCAACATTGGAAAATTTGCCAGAAACTTGGTTAAAGCCAGAAAATAAATTCCTGCAATTACTGAAGTTACTGAGATTGGTGAAAGCTTGTTGAAAAGCTAGGATTTGTATATTGACATTAACTCGATTGATTGATTGATTGTCTTTTGCTTGATCTTCTTTTGCTCATTGTATAGACATGGATGACTTGCTACAAAAGTCTCAATTTCTCCACTCTCTTCACTTTCTAAAGTAATTGTCCATGTTTTCTATTAAGGAAGCTTGCTCTTGAAGAACTCCTCCACATCTCTATTCTAGAGTTTGATCCTCGAATTCTTCACGTCTACATTAAGGAGACTTGTTTCCAGAATGTCTCAGTCGTGCATCGCTACTTAGAACTGCTGTGACGTTTGATAATGTTTCTTTTGACTTCAAAATTCTAAAAATTCAAATACATCGAACTTCTTATGTGAGCTTGTACAGAAATAGATGAGGCTCTTTATTTGAACTTTTGTTCATAGGCAGGCTGGCTTAACCCATTACTAGATTAGGTCAAAATTTCAATTTTGGTGCAAACAACTTCCTACCCCTTTTTCACAAAAATATTGATAACATGTATATAAATAAAAGAAATTCTTACATAAAAATTAAGAATTTTTGTCTTATATTTATGGTAATTTTCTTTAAAAAATTGAAACTATATTCTCTTTTCATTTAACATTGTAGCACTTTGTCCTTGGATTTGGGGTCTTTCCTAAATAGCTAAACTCATCTCAACTCTTTACCACTTGATCTAGGCCTCAAGGGCGCCTTTTTTAAAATCTTAAAACTTGAGACATATATACCTTTTTATTTATTTATGGAAATGTGCATATTTATAGATCAATAAGGTCCTATGGCAAGCTAGGGAGCAAGAACGCAGGAGCTTGAAAATTCCATACAGTTTAATCTGATATAGAGCGTGTTGCTTTAGTGTGATGAGCGACTTTATTTGCGAGATCTTTTGCAAAGTTAAAATGATATTTGGCACTTTATTTGCCAAGTCGTGATCTTTAACTAACATGAAAAATGGAATGAAGCTAGAAATGTTCTATTAAGGGCATTGAAAGCGACTTGGGAATCATTTCTAGCGGCGCTTTTAATAAATGCAAATCCCCAACTCCCATTGTTCGGTTTCCTTTGGGCGGATTAGGAGGGATATGTTGCCATTCTTGAAATAAACTTCCTTATAGAATTTCTAGAATACATCAGTGTCAATGAGTCTGATTTGGAGCGGTATGCGAAATAAACTCCCTTATAGAATTTCTAAGAATGCATCTAATGTCAATAGATCTCAATTCGGAGAAAACTCTTGCATCAACATTGGGCTTTAGCAATTCATTACTAGGTTTCATCCAATGTGTGGGGATTGTAAGGAAAGTTTGTAACCGCGGATGTTGAACCTCTCGCCATTGTTATAGTGTACTCCCAATTATTTTCAAAATATGCCCCGCAATCCACCTTTGGTTCTTCTAGACTATTTTGTTTTTGTGAGTTCATAAAGCCTAGCATATCATCACCACCAATGCAATGTTATATGTTAAAATTGATGTTGTGAGACAATGGAATTAGGAAGGAACAAATTCAAGTCTATCAATAAAAGAAAAAGAGGTGAGGAACCAATATTCCTGAGCAATGGGACATTGCAAAATGAGGTGATGGGTAGACTCTTTATCCCTTGAACACAACATACCTTTTAAAAACCTACGGTCTTCTTAAAATAGTACTAATTAAAAAGAAATATTTAATTTTGAGATTTTAAAGGGGTGAAATAGATAAAAATTTAGGTTGACCTTGAGTCGGCAAAATTTAAATTCAAAATTCAAATTGTATGTAGCAATTAGCATGCTTACACTTTTGTGAGTTCAAACCATCGCGAGTTTAACAAGGTTTGAGTCTTGACGGTGTTTGGTAAGATGAAGATCCAACAGGGAGAAGGCCAAACCAGATATTGGGATAATGGAGGCGGTCTTTGGGATGGTGGATCCACAAAGTTATGGAGTTATTCACGTATATTATGGGTATGTGTTTAACTTTGTGGTAGTGGTGTTGGGTCTCTAAAGACCGACCATTACCTTTGTTAGTTTATTTTAGTTTGTCTTGATGGTTCCCCTCAAAGAAAGAAGAAAGGATGAATGAAAAAAAAAAAAAAAAAAAGTTTTATTCTGTTCTTAGTGGTCTTGTTCTCACACAGAGAACTATTTTTACGCCTTTACAATTCTTGTATACATTTGGGACCTATCATTGGTATCGGAGAAATTTGAGTTGGTGCGCGGCCATGAGATCGCATTGGGGCACTTGAGAGAGAGGTGGGAGGAATTCATGAAGGAATCACGTATCGAGGCTTGGCTTTAGCGATAAAATGCAAAGATTTGGAGGATACGATCTTGAGGTTATACGAATCACTCTTGCTGACGAGGATCACACAGAGCAAAGCCACGAGGCCCGGAGGCTAGATCACGCGGAGCTCAGAGTGATGTTGGGTCATTTGTGTCCAAAGTTAACTAAGCTAGGATTTCCCAAATTTCTTTGGGAATGACCCAGTGATGCAGATCGGCCAAGTAAATCGGTTTGTGATTTTAATGAAGTGGCGGATGATCAAAAGTGAGATACGCATACCATTTGGAAGGAGGCTAACCTTTGGTAGCGTGGTTGAAAAACATGAGTGAAGACGAGAGGAATCAGTTAGGATTTATTTGAGGATGAAATTAGATCTCGATTTGGTCAATAGTCTGAAAGATTTGATGAAGCATTGTCAAGTTAAACAAAGTGGGATTGGTGAAGAGTATCGGAAAGAGGAGTTCATTGACTAGGGACTCGGGTTCGCGGATGGACCACAGCCCTCATTGGAACTTTGTGAGGGACGCCCAAAATTGAAATTGCGATGGAATCCGCTGTTGGCAAAACAATCAAAGAAGCGATAGACACGGATGGAAGGAGGAGCGGTTGGCTAGACGAAGAACAAACCGGTTTAGCGCGAAACTTTAGATTATTCCAAGCGCAACGTCAAACATATGCGAGGTGGGAGCGCTTATCTTGGGAGATGCGAGAGCGTAGAGGCCGAAGTTGTGCTTCATTATGTAACGAGAAATTCACAATGGGGCATAGGTGTCGAGGGCGAGCCCGTGGTGCTAGAGGACCAAACTATGATGGAGATGCATCTTTGGTGCTGGAACCCAGGAAGAAGCTGGGAAATAACTCTCCATGCTTTGACGGGATGGGCGAATTAAAGGCAATGCGAATTGAGCGATGATAGGTTCCCGCCAAAATAGTTCTTTGGTGTGAGTGGAGATTTACTCATAACTTTGTAGTGGCTTGAGTTGCAAGCATCATGAATATGGTTATAAACCCATTCAAACAAATTCCTTTGTTAATTAAGCTAATGGAGATCGGTTGTGGTCTGGCAAAGTATAAACAAGTGGCGGTCAGTTACAAGATTATCCCATTCCTATAGGTTCTTTCCTATACCACCCTTTGCATGGAATTGATTTGGTGCTAGGAAATTCAATGGTTGTACTTGCGGGTCAGAAGTAAGTGTGATTGGAAGGATTTAACTGAAATTTATGTGGGATCGAAATTGAGATGTTTGCGAAGTCTAAGGAACACATCGAGGCATGTCGATTGGCCCTGTGGTTAAGAAACTACGACAACAACAATTCATATTTGCTTTGTTCGTGCAAGAGCGGCCCGGGTCTAAGGAAGAATCTGACGAGATAGGGTCCTTTATTGAGCAATTTCGAAGTGTTCCGAGGCCTACGGAATTACCTCCCTCACGTGAAATAGAGCGCAATACCATTGAAGGTGGGATAATCACGATGAAATGCGGCCTATCGTTATGCCCGTTTCCAAAGACGAAATTGAAAGACAAGTCTGCCGACAATGTGAGCTCGGGTTTAGTTCGCTCCGAGCACCAGTCCATTTTCTTCCCAGGGTACTCTTAGTTAAAAAAAAAGATGGATCTTAGGCGTTTTGCGGTGCTCGAGCCCTTAATTGGTCACTATCAAAACGGTTTCCAAATTCCCACTTTGTGGAAGATATATTTGAAGCGAATTATATGGAATGATGCCATTAAGTTGGACCTTGACGGGGATACCATCAGTTGGTGAAGTCGAATGATGTTTCCCAAAGACGACCTTGAGACCCACGACGACCACTATGAATGTTGGTGATGCCATTTTGGAAATTTGTCTGATGCCCCATCTACCTTCTAATCGGTGATGAATTCCATTTTTCGTTCCATTTAAGAAAAATTAATTCTGGTTTTCTTTGATGATATTCTCATTTACAATCCATCGTAGACAGCGCTTGGAGCATGTTCGGTAAACTTTGGCCAATCTCTAACATCACAAATTCTATGCTAAACTTCCAAGTGTGAATTTGGCAAGCTGGCTGATATACGGGACATGTGATTTCAGGCCAAGGAGTCAAAGTAGATGAAGAAAGTTGAGGCTATCGTGGCATGGCCTAAACGATCGATCAGATCTTAGCGGGTTCTGGGGCTCCACGGTACTACCGCGAGAATTTGTGCGAGGGATATGGGTGTGATTCTGTGACCTTTAACAATTTGCTAAAAAAAGGAAGATTTGTGTGGGATGATGCCGCGGAGAAAGCCTTCCCAAACTCTTAAAAAAGGCTAACGGCTACTACTCTATGTGACTGGCCGAGATTTTTGGCCAGGCCTTTCACTATTGAAATAGATGCATCTGGGGAAGGCATTGGTGCGATTTTGACTCAACAGGGTAAACCACTAGCCTTTATGGAGTCGGGCCTTAGGGATCTGAGCAAGCTGGTCTATTTATGCCAAGGGATGTGCCATTGTGTCGAAGCCATACGGTTGTGGAGGCCATATGTCTTGGGGCGCCAGTTCTTCATGTGTCCAGAGGAGCTTGAAATTTTCTTAGATCAACGTGTGGCAACACAGACAACAAAATGGGTGGCAAAAGTTGATGGGAATGCAGTATGAAATCTATGTCCGGACATGACAACTATATTGTTGCGAATGTTGTCAGGGTGTCATAACACAATTGACCTCTCGATGTGATTCATGTTGCTAGTGGGAATTTGGGATGACATTCGGCAAGCATCCAAAAGTGATGATTATGTCCAGCATATAAAATCCCAAGTTAATTCACCGTCCAACATCAATTTTAGATGGAGAGATGAGCTTCTTTTCTACAAGGGACGTGTGGTGATTCCAAATAATGAGTCATTGAGGTCTAACTTCTATATAGGTTACCTGACTCGAAATGGGTGGACATTCGGGGGTAATCGAGAACTTGTCGATTGAGACAATAGTTTTTCTTGGCCAAGCATGATCAAAGCGTCGAAATATGTAAAAAAATGTGGCGTATGTCAAAAAGCAAAGCATGACACCTCAGGCTCCATGGACAGCACACACAGCCATTGCCAATGGGATAAGGTGTGGGAAGATATTTGGATTTCATTGAAGGGGTTGCCATGCTCATTTGGAAGGACACTATAATGGTGGTTGTTGTGGTGAGTAAGTTTGCACATTTCCTCCCCTCTTACTCATCCTTTTCTGACCAAAATTAGTAGCGAAAAATTTGTGGATAGCATTGTCAACTCCATGGCATCTGAGATCTATAGTAAGTGATCGTGACCTATTTTTATTAGTCATTTATGGCGGGAGTTTTCAAACTATCGGGGTCTAAGCTCGATCTGGGTTCATCTATCATCCTGGCTTAGGTAAATGACAGGTTGTCATGGGTTTGCCTAGAACAATACCTCCGTTGTTTCGTACATCAGTGGCCTCGAAAATGGAGCAAATATCTGCGTGGTAGTGCGGTATAATACAACACCCTTGAAGTCACAAAATGACACCACTTTGGGGGGCTCTTTGTAATTAGATCACCACCTACACTGACTCAATATCTACTAGGCGATTCTTATGTTCAAGAGGTGGATCATGTCTTAGCAACAAGGGATGATTTATTAAGACAACTGAAGTTAAATTTGGCAAATTCAATCAACGAGGATCTTGACTCGCGGATGCTCAGCGTGGGAGCTCGACTTGGAAGTTGGAGACATGGTCCTTCTCGAGCTTCAGCCATATCGACAACGGACTATTTTCAAGCAGGCATATCCTGGCTTGTCGATCGGTTCTATGGCCTTATGTCATCACTTGGTAGGATAGATTGCGTACAAATTAGCCTTACCCTCTGACTAAAATTACATCCCGGTTTTCATGTGTCATTACTCAAGCAATACCATGGAGATAACACCTAGCCTTCAACTGATGTTCCGCCTATAAACGATGAAGGTACACTTGTATTGCAACCTCAGCGGATTCTTGATCAGAAGTGGACCACACGTGGAGGAAAAATAGGTTATGATCACAGTACGGTGGAAGATTTACCTCGGAGGATCGACATAGGAATGTGAAATTGTGTTTCAACAATTTCCCGGGCATCGACTTGAGGACAAGCTCAATCTTGGTGGTGGGTGTTGATAAGGTGCGAAGATCGACGAGGAGAGAAGGCTGAGCCCGGATATTTAGGATAATGGACTGGTCTTTGGGATGGTGGATCCTAAAGTTATGGAGTTATTCATTATATTAATAATTTATGTGTTTAACTTTGTGGTAGTGGTGGTATTTGGGTCTCCTAAAGACTACGGCCATTACCTTTGTTAGATTTATTTAGTTTATCTTGGTAGTTTAAAGAGAAGAAGAAAGGATGAATGAAAAAAAAAAAAAAAAAAAAAAAGAAGTTTTATTCCTGTTCTTGGTGGTCTTGTTCTCACTCGAAGACATTTACCTTACAATTCTTGCCACATTTGGGACCTATCAGTTATTGAAATGTCAATACGTTGAATCTTGGATGCCGTGAAGAAAATTATCGCCAAAACTCCAATTGGTTTCATGTTTTAATAAATTCTCTGCGGGTTGCAAATCGGGAATGGTTCTCGAGATTTGGAAAGTTGGCCAGAGCTACTTGGCGTATGAGCAATTGCATTTTAAATATTATTTAAAAAATTAATTATTAAAATATGATAATTTGTAAAATGAATGAGTTTTGAGTTTTAACCATTCATGCATAAGAGCTCAGAGGCATTCATTTTTTAGGTCATTTTGAAAACCTATGATACCTAATTTAGCTATAATCAATAAATTACTTCATATTACTTACAATGATTATAAGTAATATTATGATTTATCATATTAAAGTTGATTAACAAAATCTTGATTTTAAACCACAAATCTTGTAAAATACTGCGTCTCTTATATTCTTTTCTCTCATATTGTTATTTTCTAAGTTCTAATCATTTCCTCAAACAAGAGAAATGTGCATACCCTCAAATTTGGGAATTTAGGAGAGAGACCTCCATTTCTCTAGGGGCCTCTCCCTTAGTTTGTAAGAGAAGAAGAAAGAGAAACCATGGGCCTCTTCACCAAAGTGGAAGACCTAATGACCTTTAATTAAATATTTTTGGACGAAAAGTTTTGAATGTGAACCTCATTTATTGAATCTAGCATTTTAGTATTATGTGTTTCTTACTTAAAAGGCGAGACCGCTTTTATATTTTGAAAAACCATTTAAAAAAAGCGGTTTGGAGTCATGAAACATTTATTTATTTAAGTGAAATAAATAAGAAAACCATGATCGTGATGGGCGGTTGTGGAAATCGAAGTTGTAGTTTGTGATAATGCTCAAAGCCCTCTGAGTCTGTGAATATCTGTACCTCCATCCTAGTGACATAGGCAAACAAATGACCTCTGATGCTTGGCTGTCCCGATTAGTGGATAGAGCCAATGATGTGTCTGACAATACACCAAATATATTTAAATGAATAAACATATAAATATAAATAAATAAGCAAGTCGGATGAGAAAAATATGCTTTTTGGTTGGCGAATCAGAAGCATATCAATGGAAAATCATGTTAGTGCAAACTATTCACATTCAATTAAAAATTGGTTATAAATCATATGTCAAATTATTTATTAAAATGATATATGAAATATCGGCCCCATGACCTTTTATATGTTCTGAATTAATTAAACGATTTCATTTTATAGGAATTGTAGAATTAATCATGTGTTTGAAATGCTTGAAAACTAGTTTGAAATTGAAATTTTGCAAATTAGAAGTTTGAAAATTGAGAATTTTGAAATGAAATTGAAGTTTGAGAATTTTGAATTGGGATTTTGGAAATTGGATCTTGATATTAAGAACTTGAGTTTTATAAAATTGAGATTTTAAATTTAGAAATTTGAAATTTAGAAATTTGAAATTTAAAATTTTAAGAAATTTAAAATTAGGCGACTTGAATTTTGAAATTGAATTTGGAAAATTTAAAATCGAAATTGAAGTACTTTGAATTTTGAAATTAAGGCACTTGATTTTAAATTGAGGTACAATTTTGAAATTTGAGATTTGAGAAATTTAAGTTGGAAATTAGGTGACTTGAATTTTAAATTGGAAACTTGAAAAATTGAAATTTGAAATTGAGAGACTTTAATTTGAATATTAGGGCACTTGAATTTTGAAATTGGGAATTGGTAATTTGGGAATTGGAAACTTGAAAAATTGAAATTAAAAATTGAAGGACTTGAATTTTGATTTTTGAAATTATAAACTTGGAAGATTGAGATTAGAAATTGAGAAACTTAGATTTGAAATTAGGACACTTGAATTTTGAAATTATGAATTTTCAATTTGAAATGGGATCTGAAATTTGAAACTTGAGATTTGGAGGGACTTGAATTTTAAGATTGAAAATTTAATTTTAGAAAATGAAATTTAGAATTTGAATTTTGAAATTTGAACTATGAATTTTAAAAATTGTGAAATAAAATTTAGAACTGAATTTTAAATTTGGGGATTTTAATAATTAAGGGTGAGTGATGATTCACTATATTAAAGAAAAATAAATTGAATTATGAAAAAAAAAGTATAAACAACCAATTTAATTAAATAAACAAAAATCAACAATATACTTACAAGGAAAATAAAATAATAAGACTATAAATTAAATTACTAATTAAA
Source organism: Tetrastigma voinierianum (assembly GCA_016808115.1). NCBI lineage: Eukaryota > Viridiplantae > Streptophyta > Magnoliopsida > Vitales > Vitaceae > Tetrastigma > Tetrastigma voinierianum. The sequence goes on from JAEQBH010008345.1 coordinate 95,663, forward strand.
TATAACAATAAATTAAATATATATACAAGACAATTAATTAAAAAGTAACTATATAAAAGAAGAATTTCTAAATAAAAAGAAAGTATAGAAAACTTACATGGTAGGCAGGCGGCTCCTCGGTAGGAGTCGTATAAATTGAGGCAAAGTAAGCGGGATCGACTTACACAAAATTAGGACTTTGAGACCAAAATTTCGTATGAAGAGTTTTGGTAGCTCTCCACTGAGAAATGTCCCATCCCCTTTTAAAACAAAAACTCATAAACAAGTTTGGACCTCAAATTAGAGGCCCGTTGTGCAAACTTTCTACAAAAATATTTAATTAAGAGTACATTAGGGCCTCCCATTCTTTGGTGGGGGAGGCCCATAGTTTCTTTAAGGGGAAGATGCCCCGCTTTTATAGGGAAAGACCTCTACTCGCTGTCGATTTCAGTGTTGGATTGCCTCCCGAGAGAAACCTCCTAAACCTCAATTTTGGGTTTACAAATATCCTAACCGATGGGATTCCTGGAGTGTAACGAACATGAACAATGAAGTAAAATGAAGATGTGAAAATGAGTGAGGTGAGATGAACTCTATCGAAGAGAAAAAATGATCCCAGTGTCGAAGGACACTTTAGAGCAAAACAAAGAGGGCCTGAGCACCCAGGGTGGACGAAGGGAATGGTCCTCTCAAGCGAGGTCCTCTCAAAGGTGAGGAGCCTATATCGAGAATCACGAAGCAATGGAAGTCGGCTTGTCCGTGGAATTGTTAGAATGGTCATGTGCCTTTGTATAGCGATGAACACCAAAATCATTCTATCATAAAAATGGGAATGCTCAACAAAATGGTGAAACTAATAAGGGAATATGTTTTGAAGGCAAATGATATACTGATGAAGACCCCATAGTGGTAAGATGTAGGCTTGGAACGAACTTATAAGCTAGAAAGTAGAAAGTAAGACAATTAAAAGCCATGTGATCAAAGTGGGCAAAACTAGTGACCGTGAAAGCTAGTAGCGATATCTCTAACATGAATTCTGAGGGTCTGAACTATAGTGAAGGCATTTGAATGTTTGGTCTGAAATCAAGAAACATAAAGGCAAAGCCTGAACCCCTTTATTCAAGATGTAGAAGGTAGAGCGAAATTACGAGCATTTATTTATGGAAGAAAAGTCTAAATTTCTTATCTATATGAAGGAGAAGTATAAACGCGTCTACTTGAAGACGAAATACGAGCGTTTGAATACGATTGCTAGCAAATGTGATGTAGATGAAGTTTGAACATCGATCCATATGAAGGTGAAATGACGCGTCTGAGAAGATGAAGTTTGAGCGTCCTATTGCGGTCAGCAAATGTGATGCGGATGAAGTCTGAACATCGAAGTCATATGAAAGTAGAGAGTGCGAGCGGCAGTACGTAAGAGACGAGTTTGAGCTGTGATTGCTAGAAAATGTGATGTAAGATGAAGTTTGAACATCGATCATATGAAAGCGAAGTCTAAATGTGATCTCTGAAGATGAAGTCTAAGCGTCTAAGCTGCAGAGTCGTAAGAAAGTAGTGCGAGGATGAAGTCTGACATTTTGATCCATGAAGGCGAAGTTTGAAAACATAGTGAAGACAAAGTCTGAACTTCTAAGTGTGGTGCTAACTTGATATGATCTGATTAAATATAAACATATAGTTCATATGAAGGCGAAGTCTGCGACGATCTGTATAGAGAGAGGCAGGAGTCACGAGATGTCGCAGCGGTGCTTTAGCAAATATGATGCAAATGAAGTGCGAGATACCTAAGTGCAAAGACAAAGTCACGAGCGTTTGAGCTACGGTGCTAATAAATGTGATGCGAGATGAAGTCGAGACTTGTATCTTATCCATATGAAACAAAGTTTGAGCGTCACAGTCTGGCCAGAAAGTGAAGGCAAAGGCGAGTCTGGGCCACCTGTCAGGAAATGAACGGAGGTGAGAGTCAGACACGAAATCCGAGAGAAAGCAAAGAAATCCAAAGTCGAACACCTAAAATCTATGAGGTAAGCATGAAACCGATTGTCTTTGAGTCGTCGAACTCTGAAAAGTCTAATGTGAAAACCTCATCTGGTATAAACAAATGTAAAAGGCAGATAATATATGCATGAATATCATCTGAACCTTCTATAAATGTAAAGGGATCCCTTAATCAAATAAGAACCGCAAGTGAAGCCAAATCATTCCATCAACAAAAAATACGGGATATGCCCCCGGTATGCCAGTGGAACATCATCAGTGGATATCGAGTGACTTTGGGAGCGTCTGACACTATACTTTCAAGCGGTCAGACGATATATCATCAAAATGATACGAGGCATGTATTGATGAGTGAAACTCATCTATGTTTTGAGTTCATTTCACATGCTATTTTGTGCATTTAATATCCCATATTCATGTAAAACTCATAAAATTTCCTCTAAACTTGGTTTTGTAGGATTATTGATGAAAAGCAAGTGATTTGAGAAATAGGCTTAATATGTTTTCAAAGAAGAGTCAACCCGAGAGTCTCAAAGCGCACCCTTTGGGAAAGATGAATTTTTATGTATCACTTATGGAGACATAAAAATGGTTCAAATTCTCTCATGGCTGCATTCTAAATTCAAGAGCTTTGCTTGAGTACTCACACGCCCAAATCCGAGTTAAAACGGAAGAAGTTATGGCCCCAGACAAGTTAGAGAAGAAAAACCGATTCTTTGTCCGAGAAAATGATGTCGCGACAGATTTGATGTCGCGGCAGAGTGTGTCGCGACCAGTTGATGTCGCGACAAAGTGTGTCACCAACCAGGGTGATGTGGCGACCAGGAGAATTGATGTCGTAACATGTGTCGCGACCGGAAGCCTTCTTGAGGAAACCTAAAGGCCGAAAATTGATATTTTGACCTATTTGAGCTCATTGCCTGGGATGTATATCTTCGTTTTGGTAAAGGCGGCGGGGGAAGGTGGAGAGCCTCTCTCATGGGGTTTCTCTCTCTAGACTGCCCATTTTTCCAGTTTTCCTACAGATTTTGATTTGTTTTAGATTTTGGAGCGGTTTAGAATGATTTTGTTTTTATTGAAGAGATTTCGGTCTTTGCCTGTAACAAATATTCGAATTTCACTAAGGATTCAGACAAAAGGTGAAGCTAAAAATCTGGATTTTCTCTTTCTCATGGAGTTTTTCTCTCATTTGTAATTTTCTTAGTTTCTTTGTGATTTTTATTTTAATAGATCTTAGAGTAGTTTTAGAGTAGATTTTTTATTTCTATTGAAGAGATTTCGGTCTTTGTACTCGAGATATTCAATTTATTCTTGTTGAGGCGAAGATTTAAGCTCAAATGCGGGTTTTCTCTTCTCTTGATTTCTTTCTTCATTTTCTTACTTTTGTTTGATTAGTGATGATTGAAATCCGATGTGGAACATTCTCTAAACACCCTTTAGGTTTAAGGTTTTAATTGTTGAACATTCATATTTGCGATTTTCGATTATTTTGTGAGTTTGAATGCGAGATTTATATAGTGAATACTTGTTCATATAATGAATTGTTCGAATATTAGTAATTATAAAAGAGATGTATCTTTGCTCTGATTTCCAAGAGGCCCTCTGAGTGACACAGAGATGGAGATTCTTGAGAGTAAAGAGCGGTAACTTAGGGGTTTGTTAGACTAATATCTTGGAACTAATGAACTCTGAAAAATTACGTTGATAGATCACTAATTTACTCATGGTGTGAGGATTAATTAGATGATGTATCAATTTAGTTGATCAGAGGTTTCTCATAGTCGATGAAAGGATCTTGATCAAAGTGTTAGCAAAGATCTAATCAAGGAGATAGAAAATTTTATTAGATTTGAAGGACTGAGAATCTGAATTACATTGGAGAAGGCTTGCATTATCCTGTCTATGAAACGAGTCTTGGTGTGAGAAATGGTTGTGAAGTATTGAAAGAAAAACAATCAAATCTTAAAGAGTGCCAAATTTTACAAGTAGCTATTTAGACCCATTTGTCACGAAAGGAATATGGTGTGTTAGATAGTGAAATGTATGGTGTATGGAGAAATCGAGCTATACTACATTGCTCTTGAATGAATCCGGCATTCAACTCACAAATGTTGCACTTTCAAGGAAATGAAAACTGTTTTGTAAATAATTATCCTCATCCCTAGCGCCTCTCTTCATACCTTTTAGAATAAAGTAGGTGTTTATTTGGTAGATTTTAGGATTAGTTTTAAATCAGTTTTTATTTCAATTAAATTGATTTTATTCGACATCCTACTTAGTCGCCTAAATAGTGAAGAGCTCTTGTAATGGGGTGATCAAATTCGATTAGAGAACCTCAAATCCTACATTAGATGCACGATATCGGGACTCTGAGTCCACTTTGTGTATGGCCAGGTGCACTTTGCGGGAAGGGTTGAGTGTTAGTAATACTTTTCATTTCAGTTTTTGAGTATACTTACTTTTGTTTCAAATCAGTTTTTGAGTATTTACCACATTCACTCCCGTGACCATATTTTCACATATACAATCATTTGGTCACTTAACATGTATCTATCATGAAGGACCAATAAGAACTGTATCCGTAATGAATAACTCCTCTCATCATTTCGAAATCCATATAGAAACATATATGGGGTGACTCTAAAATCTTGGGACACAAAAGATAGAGGGTCCCACAACAATGCCGACAATGGATGAAAAAAATAATATCCAAGAAATGTTTGCCAACTCGCATGGCTCAACAAAGATCCATTGAATAAACAGTGCGGAGCAAAATGTCATAATGAAGCTCTTCATGTGGCTCCATACACATCTCGAATACCATGTAATCTAAAATAGGAAAATATCTCTGGAGCGGCATCTGCTTGAAATGTCATAAAGAGGCTCATTCTCTCAATGAAAATTATTTGCATAAACCAACCACCTCTAGATGGTCCCAATAACTATGGAGTATGCCCTAGTATGGCATCCAACAGAACATGATGGAATAAAAAGAATGTCATAACAAGTCTCATTCTCTCAATAAGGATCATTTGCATAGACCAACAAACTCCATATGATCTCGCTAACTAGGGGGGTATGCCCCAGTATGACGATATCTAACAGAAACATGATGAAGTCTAAAAATGTCATAATAATGGCTCATATCCTCGATAAAATTGCACGGACAAAACTTGACCACCTCAATTGATCTCGAGAATATAGGATATGCCTAGTGTGGCATCTAACAAAACATGATGAAATCCCAAAACTGTCATAACAAGACACATCCTCTCGATAAGGATTGTATGCACAAACAAACAAACTCCTGATGATCCCGACGAATAAGGGATATGCTTGATTATGACATGTATGACATCCAATAGAGACATGATCAAACCCCCAAATATCAAAATATGGTTCAACATCTCAGTAAGAATCTGTCTACACAAACCAACAACTCCAGATGATCCCGACAGATAGGGGGTATGCCCTAATATGGAATCTAATGCTCCATAGTGTCGAGGAATCAATCTAAATCCATGCATCCACCAATAACGAAAGGTAACCTCGGGTCATCCAAAAGCGTAACTAGAAGTGGATCCAAACGCTAGTAAGGCATCTCTTAGAAAAAGCCACATGATAATGTCAAGATATCAGCAATTCTCAAATACCTATCAAGTAGATGCTATTAAAGAAAGCGTCCAAATCTCATGGTTCCAGGGTGATCTTATGACAAAAACCGTAATGTAGGCTTAAGGTGATCTGATGCAAAAATGAAGGGAAGCTAGGCTCGAATCTGATAGTCTGACCTCGTGCCCTGCATTGTGTGGAATGTACATGCATAGAAGTCATGAGCAATGGACACAAGAACATCCAATGGAAGCGTCGATGATAATGATGTGACACAAAAAGTGTGATAGGTAGTGAGATAAGTAAGAGAGAAGAATGTAGAGTGAAACATCATACCGAAATCGATAAATATCTGAGGGTGGCCGTGAGAAATGGGAGATATGAAGTCGAAGATAGACAGTAGGGAAAAAGGCGTGATATGATGAATCTATCGAATCCTTTGCATGGGGAAGACATGTAGTTGATAGATGGAATGATGAATATGACAACACGACTCGAAGGCCTTAGGAGAGGATTAGTCATCTCACATACCCTTTAATAAGATATCAAAGTAGCACATGATACTAGGATCTCGAAGCTCGTATGAACTCTCATAGAAGTAATACATACACTCAAACAATGATCATATAAATCCAATATATAAACTGAATGGATCTCAGGAAGCTCACACATGAACTCCCATAAGTAATACATTCCTCAAGCATTGATCCTCATAAATCCATACTCTGAGGGATATTGATATTGAATACATGCAGCACATTTATATATATAATTTTTTTCTTTGCTCATAGATTGAATAAAACAAGCGAGAAACAAACTAATATGAAAATGAACTATATCTCTCCAAGTGCCAACTACAGTGTAAACCAACTCCAATGAAATGACACAGACCTCTCAGTACAAGGTCTACGAGATAAATTTCGATGGAATGAGTGAAGGAGCGACCTGAGCCCTATGTAGTAAAATGAATAGATCACCAATCTAAGTGGGAAAGAATGAGATAGAACGAGAAATCAGATATAAAGAAAGTGGTGAAAACATAGAAATGGAGCGGATACAATGAAGTGAATGTGGTAAGGCGACGTAAAGAATATGTCAATGTTTCCAATGTCTAACACAATAGAAATTTTATCATTTATACTTGGCACCCAGCTTTTCTAGCTCATATTTTGTCCTTAGTTTATAGAACAAGTGCTTTTTGGCTCTTTTCCTGTTTATGCTGTGAAGGTTGCTCAATGTCCTTGCACCTTTTAAGAGTGACTTTGGCTGTAGAGGACCATGTTTGAAGAAAGCACTTATCTTATTTTCACTTCCAAACGGCTGAATTTTAGGCTTGGTCGCCAGCCTACTCAAATCTTGTTCTTCCTTTCCTCTCAACCTAAGGAATGGTTCCTCAATGTGATTGAGGACTTTCGAAGTTGAAAGGATGGTCACTCGAGGTTCCATGCATCTAAGGAGTGGAATTATGTAGAATTTGAAGATGGTAGTCTTGGATTTAGGTATAAAATCGATCTAGGTACTCAAGGTTATTAAAGTGTGAGAGATGAGTCACAGAGTCTTTGGATGTGTGACTCTTGATACTCAAAACATTAGTACCCTAATGGATCACGGTCTGGAGTGCTGAAAAGTGATCACAGGTTCTAGTGCTGAATTTAACTAGGTGTATCAGAAATTATGATATTTGTGCAGGGCACGATGGTCTTTGCTCCCCATTCGTGTAACTGATTGGGTGGGGGTTATTTAAGCCGCTAGAGCAGTTGAGTTGAGACATAACTCCTACTTAGGTTTTTCCTTTGGTCTTAGTTAGGGTTTTCTCTATTTTTCTAGGGTTTCTTGCAATTTCTACTTTGCATAAGCTTGATCTTATTTATTCTTGTGGTTAAACTATTGTAACCCTTAATCTAAGTCTTTTAGTAGTGCTTCATCTCTAAACTTGTTCAATTGGTTTACATCAATCTATAGCATTTATTTCTCCTGCCTTGCATTTATGTTGGATGTTCTTGCATTTATTAGTCATTTCCTATTTGTGGGTTTTAAACCTCCGAGATGGGATTTGAGAGCGGTGGAAACTCATCACCCGACAAAGGTAATAATGCTCTCTCAACCCTTGTGTGCTTCAATGGGATTGTATGATATTCATCTTACTACATTCTCTCTAAATGCTTAGTTTGGCATATTCTTGACAATGTGAACAAGAATCTTATTTACACATTAATTATGAACCCTAAATGCATCTTGAGTGTTTGTATAAACTTTCTAAGTGAGCATTTAACATCCACTCTTCCTATCATTATTTTGTGAGCAACCTTTAAGATCCTTATCTTCCATCAAGGATGTTCCTCAATGGACCCTAGATGAGAACATAAGTAAGAGACACTTGTTACCTTGTTGTGGGTAAGTGGAAACCCTAGAATCCTATCACTTGTCTTTCTTGTGGATAATATAATCTGAAATCAATCGGTTACCAAATCAAACCATCAAAACCCCCTCATGATTTACTTTATTTGCACATTTATCGGATATCAATACCTAAGGATCCTTTTAGAACCCGCTCTGTGGAGATGACTGTGGACTTCCATAGAATTGTGTGACATTAAGTTCCTATGCTTGGGAACATATTGAGTACACCTCGGAACAAGCATTTTGTTGTTAATCGAAATTCTTAAGTGGATGTTTGAGGCATTGTGGTACGGGTGCATTTACCAAATCCGGTCAACGGATCTTGAATGAATGAGCTTGATGAAATGAGACGTGAATCTTATGAGAGCTCTAGAATTTACAAAGAGAAGGTCAAGCTTTTCCATGGCAAAAACATTGCGAGGAAGACCTTTGAGCCTCATCAATAGGTACTTTTGTACAGTTCTCATTTGCACATTTTTCCCGAGCAAACCGTTTATAGGTGGGCCAAATACTTTTTCATTAGTCGAGGCGGTTAATCCCTATGGAGCAGTCGAAATTGAGAATCCAGAGAATGGAAAAATCATTAAAGTTGACGGTCAACGCCTAAAGCCATTTCTTGAGACCTTTGGTATCGGGAGAGTATTAGAGGTTGGTAGATCGGTCTACGGGATGCTTGTCAGGTAATTTATGTTATTACTCATTGTATATAGTCTCTCCTTTTTAGTTCCTAATCATTCTCTTTGGAATTATTGGATAATCTAACTCATGATATTCTTTTGTCCCCTCCATTGTCAGTTCAGTCCTTAGTGTTATCTTTTCTTGCATTGAGACAATATCATTTAAGTTTATAAGGGTATATACTAGTGTTCATACTCATACTTTTGTTTAAGGAGTATGTTTTGCTTGTTTGGGTTTAGGTCAGTGTTTGTAGTAAGTTAATTGCATAAATTTTTTCGATCTTAGGCCTACATGAGAATGGAGCTTGAACTCTTGAACTATGCTTCCCTTTGAACTTGTGTTATGAACTCTATACATTCCTAATACACATGCACACTAACAGGCATGGACAAGACCACTCCGTCATATTTGGGATCATTTTCATCCATTTCTTGTCTCTTCTCATTTTTGAATCATGGCTTGTACCATTTATGTTCATCTTAAATACCCTTGGTATTGTAGTGCGCCATAAGTCATTGATTTCTTGTTTCCAAGCTCAAATCCACTAGGTTTGGCTTCATTTTGTGCATTTTTCCATAGCCTTGACATTTTCATGCATTTTATTCATTTTGGAACATCCGTACATAATTGAAAGATGATTTTAGGCCATTGTTGCTCATTGAAACTTTTAAATCATGTTATGTCACCATTTGATCCTTGTTGAGCCTAAAAGTTACCAAATTTGTTCAAAACCTTAGGATCCATGGTCATTTTGAGTGCTTTGTTCAAAGCGAGTGTGAAGGTCTTGACAAATTTGAATACGCATTTGGAATGTTCTACAAATGGGTTTGGTGGAAATTGAGAACACAATGCAAAGTTTGAGTATATGCAATGGAGAAAATTAGAAATATGAACTTTCGACAAGTTCGGTACCGATGCGAATGCTGATACTTGTACTCACTTAACTAGTAAAGGCCGAGAGTGGTTGATGCGATGCCGCACCGAGCCACCGGTCTGGGTACCGAGTTGTTTTGGGGGTGCGGTAGCACTAGTGCAGGTACTCAGCCTCGATATGGTGCTCAAAATGCGTTTTGCCTATTTAGCGATTTCCCCATTTGAAATTAAAACACCTTCTCTCTCTCTTCTCTTGAAGATCCCGACCGGATTAACCTCGCCCAGACAGGGGACCTCGACACTCAGCGGATATGAAACTTTTCTTCAAAACAATCGAATAAAATCCATGGAATGAACCCTTCTGATCATAACATCTTTAGAAAATAATGCACGGGCGAAGTGGTAAATTTTTTTTTTACTTTACTTTTCTTTCTTTTTCAAACACTTTGATTTTTCGAAAAATCGTGAGTTTACTCTGTTTCACACTTTCAATTTACAAAACCTGTGAAAACATTTTAAAAACACATTCTCGACTTAGTTTGGGACTCCTCGTCCACAACTTCGATCAAACCTGATATACACATCTACATTTATCCACTTCCAATCATCAAAACATTCAAAACTTCTTGATTCCATGCGAGTTTATAAAAGATTGGGCAATGGGACTTAAAGCGAGCCACTACATTACCCCTCATCCATTTGAGGATCAAGCTCACGTAGTTCCTTTTCAAAATAACCACACATACATATATACATGACAAAATATTCAACATACAGTATGCAAAATATATACGGTGCGATCCACGGGCGTCGTCTCTCGATGGCTCGACTCCTTTGCGCGAGGATACTCTGGTCTTTGTCTCGAGTCCCGAAAATGTTTTGAAACATAAGGAAAAGTGAAATTTAAAGGAGTTTGGTGAGTGTCACATTCATTTAAGACAACATTTTGATTATATATCAAATGAATACTTATTCAATTAAAATCAATTTATACTTTAAACTTTCTTTCTAATGGAACCCGGGGGTAAACACCGACAGTTTCGAATGCGCGGTTGAGAATGATCTCAAATCGATCATAACCATTCTGGCGCGGAGAAACTCCATGCTTGCATAGGAGTTCCAGTCCATAACACCTTATCACGTGTAAGGATATTACGCTAAAAATCCCTATTTCCCTCCCCTCTGTTAGCAACCTATAACTTTCCCTCTAAATCCTTGCGCTTAAGGTACCTCAGTAGATGCTCGATCCATAACGGTAGGGTTAGGGTAATATCGATCAAAACATTTATTCAAAATACATTTATAAATCCATTTAAATCCTTTACTTTATCATTCAAGAAAGCATTATATACGCAAAATATACATATGCATCCTTTACACATTTTAAACTTCCATGATGTCTTAACGCATGCATACATATATAATTTAATATAAATACATATATTTAAACCAAGATAAATATATATATATATATATATATATATATATACTAATAACATATAATACATATATAAACATTTACATTAAACTTTTCATTTTAACATTAAAATCGTTCACTTTTAAAACTCAATTTTCAAAACATCAGTTTTACACTCCTTTGTTCAAGCTCAATCAGCTTGCTTCAGTAGAATTTAGTTTAAAATTAGATAGTCATTTTCACCTTTTTCCAAGAAAAACCACAATTAAACGTAACCATAACTAATTTTTAATCCACCATACACATTCATTTCATGACCACATCACATTAATCCCATTTTAACCACACTTAAAATAAAAGAACTAAGGAAATGACCAAAATACCCTTTACTTTAAAAAAATGACCTTAATGCCCCTCAATTCAAATCCTTTTCTTTCTAACTTGGCTCGATGCATTTCTAGAGTTAATATTTACCCTCGTTGTGGAAACTGACTACCCTTGACCCCTCTTATTTCATTTTGGGTGAAATATGCAAAGCCATGTCAATTTTGTTCTTCCATTTTCTTCGCTCCTAATCCTCAATCTGTGCCTTATACCTCAATTTCACTAATCCTAACCAGATTTTAAGCATATCACACAAAATTCACTATCAAATACAACAATCCACTCCTTTATTTTCAAAGAGCCTAACCTAATCCATTTCTTTATCAACTTATATCAAAATCTTCATCCATTCCAACCTTAAATAACACTAATCTAACATCCATACAAGAAAATCAAGACATTAGGCATGAAAAACATCGAATCCAACTTCCCCACAAATAGAAACTTACTTGTTTAACTTTGGTTTCCTTGGCTTTTATAACGGTTAGGCTTGTAGATCACTTGGAAAGCTTGAAGGAGAAGAAAAATCACATCTCACCCTTGCTCCACCTTGGCCTAACACGTTTTTTCCTTCCTTCTCTTTTCTTTCCTTTCTTTTCTCTCTTTTCTTCTCTCTTTTCTCTCATGGCCGGCCAAGCTCTCCCCTTTTGATAGAATTTAACTTCTTGAATTTATATTTTGACCCACACAACTTGCCAAAATTGCATGAGCCCAAATATTGGTCCATTCTCATGAGGCCAGAGCCACTAACCTATTATTTTAATCATAACTTAGCCATTAAGAAAGGTTTTGATTGGCTCTCCTGAAAATATCTCCTTATATCATATTTTATTCATTTTCGCCTTATACTGCTTTTATACCGATTAAACGTCAAAAATATTCTATGGTCGTCTAAACTTAAAATTGAACATGAAATATTCTAATTAAATCCTTCACAGTGGATTCCAGGCTCTGAAATCACCGAAATCGGATTTAAAATCGTTAAAATCGGAAATCCGGACAATAGCGTATTATTATCCGAATTACGTTCGGATCTTGGAAACTATCAGCCAGTTTCAGTTTCCTCGTTTGATTTCGTTTAGACTCTATGATTAATTCCAGACATTTTCATATTTTTGGCCTAATTTCCGAAAAATTTCAGCGTAGGCTCCGACTTTCAGTCCAGAAATCACTATTCACTTAAATCTCCAATTCTCTTCTAAATATCAGTTCAAAGTCATAGGGCTGAAATTTCTTAAAATTCCTACGCAGCTCCTCCATCCGGATATAATAAGAAGAATTACTATTCATTAGGGCATGGGTGAAAATTTTGAAAATTTCACTTTATGCCCAAATAGCGTCCAGGAACGTTAAATTAATCTACGCATGTCATTTGGACTCTAATAAGTTCAACAACTACCATTATAACATTCAATAAGGTTAGGGTTTTACAACTCTAACCATCGAAATTCCCAAACCTTCTCATTTTCACTTCATCAGAAACTATAACCTGTGACTTTCCACCATCGAGAACACCTTCACATCACACAATCACCCCCATCTTCATCATTCTTAACCTTCAAAGTCCCTTCCTAACCATTTCATCATGAGAGTTGTGTTCGAGAAGGGTTGTTTCTTATCAAGGGGTCGAAATTGGAGTTCTCACAGAAATGCGGGTATTTGGGCCTTTTGTGGGTAAGTGAGCTTATCTCTCACATTTTAAGATTTGTATAGTGGTTTATCTTTATTGTGATAGTATGGACTCTGCTTTGTGTCTTTGCTGAGTTTGTGGTGCTAGTTGTTTGGTTGGATTGTGTGGTTGCCACAAAGGTTGTAAGGCAGAAATTTTTTAGGGATATGGGGAAGGGAAGCCCCGTGCTTATCGAAATGGGCTTATGGGAGTGTTTTTTGTGTGTATGGGAAATCTTGGCGATATTATCTCATTGTTGTATCCTGTAAGGACTAAAAATATCGGAAAGGAAGAGTGCCGACTCTTCTATGGAGCGAGTTGTGAAAAGAGAAGGTTGACACTTCTCGAGTGGTAAAAGGCAAGGGGAAAGTGCAAGAATCAATCATCGGCTAAGGAAGAAAGTGAAGATGGGGAGATTGAGGAAATGTTTGATGAATCTATTGAATCCGCACGAACAAAGTGGGCCCAGTTAATTGCAAAGAGAGGCTTTCACTGTGAAAGGGGCATGAAAATTGGAACTTTTATTTTTGATCACCACATTCATGCAGTTATAGAAGCTTAGAAGTTACAATTTATTTGCAAAGAAGTAAAAGATTATCTCCCCTCAGTTGTTAGAGAATTCTACTCTAACTTGAGTGAGAATCCTGATAAGGAGTTCCTTTTGGAGACCATAGTTGCTGGTATGCTCTTATCAGTCGACCCAAAATTAATTGCCACATATTTGGGGTACACTTGTCCTAGCATTGGTGACAGGCCTTATCCATTGTGCCATCGCAAATTCGGTGGGATGTTTGCTAATGCCATGTGCCTGTCAAGTGCCTATGGGAAGTTTTGTGAAAAAGAATTTATCGGATTTGAAACCAAAGTATGCATTAATGAACAAGATTGTTCATAATATGATCATGCCTAAAGGGAAAGAAATGCTTCCAAGTGAGGAAGAAATTAAGTTCTTGTTTGAAGTGATGAATGGGGGGCTTATTGACTATGGTGTTGTGATATGGTGCATCATGAGAGACTTCATTAAGTCCACGAGTGAAAAGAGTTACATTCCATATCTAGCACTGGTTACCAAATTAGTAGAAGTTGCCGGTATAAAGGGCCCAAGTAGGGAAAGATGTTACCATTTGGGCCCCATTACAAATTATAACGAGAAGCCAAACGGTACATGGTGAAGCCCATGACTTAGCCTCCCAATACATGAGCATCTTCATCATTAGCTCCTAAACCAAAATTTTACATCACTTTGAAGAGGATGGAGCATAGGATAAAATGGTGGTTCAATTCGTCACAGGAAAATAGAAACAGATTGATCACATGCTCTCCGTG
>JAEQBH010008346.1:0-73707 GCA_016808115.1 Tetrastigma voinierianum
GGTGCATTAGCTCGACACTACCGTAGGGAAGACTCGTGATCACAAATGGCCGCATCATCTGACGGAAGTTTTCCTCGGGAATAATTTCAAACTCGAATCGAATAAGAATACTGTTGTCAATGTTTTAGCTCATTATGCAAGAGGCGCTTGTCATGCCACCCTGTCTTCTTTATAGATTCTTGAACTCATTATATGCGTTCTTCCTAAGTCTATCCATTCTGCTCAACTCCAAGCATCCTCTTTTTCTCTCCTGGGCCATTTCGGAATTCAAGTTTAGCATTCTAGTCATTTAGTAATCTTTATGCTCCAAATTCACGTAGGGTGGCAGGTCTTACCATAGACGATCTTATGGGACATGCCCAATGTGGTCTTGAAAGTCAGGCGATAAGCCCATAAGCTATCACTAACTCTGTTTCACCTTAGCCTTTTCTTATCACATTAACCTGCCTTTTCCAAGATTTTCGATCTCTATGTTTGAAACCTTAGCTTGTTTCATTGCTTTCTGGGGGTGATAAGCAAGTGTCACCCAATATTTGGCTAGGAGTGATGCAAACAATTTTTGTTACGTAAAATCGGAGCCTTCATCGCTGACTACTGCTCTAGGAGTCCCGAACCTTGAAAAGTTGTTACTCCTGATGAAGCAGTACTACTTTGGCATCACAAGTAATGGTTGGACTGGCTTCCATCCACTTGGACACGTAGTCCATTGCTAAAAGTATGTATTCAGGTCCACAGACGATGAAAACGACTCCATAAAGTCAATGCCCCGCATTATTATAAAAAAAGTTCTACTCTAAAATATTCGTCAATGGCATTTCATTTCGTTGTCCAATGTTCTCGGTTCTTTGACATCGATCACAGATTCCCTTTGCAAACAAGTGTGCATCTTGAATATAGAAGGCCAATAAAACCCGACGCAATATTCGCCGTTGTTCTTTGTCCATTGAAATGATCCTATACTCTAAGGAGTGGCAATGTATCGCATCTCACCCACTTCACTTTCCAAGACACACCGCAAATAACTGAATGGGCACGCTTTGAAGAGGATTGGGTCTTCCTAGAATTAGTGCTTCTCTTCTACAAAGAATCTCTTATTTCGTTGATAAGTGAGGTCAGGTGGGGTAATACCAGCAGACAAATAATTGGCTATATTGGCAAACCATGGTGATGTTTCATCATGTGACAAAGATATTATCTGTTCATCTGGGAACAGGTCATCAATCTGCAAATGATGTTTCGCACCGCTGGAAGTTTCACCCGACATTATTGGCTACTATGTTTTCTCGAACCCTTCTGTCTAACTTCACATCAAATTCTTGCACAAAGAGTACCCGACAAGTCTAGGTTTCGCGGCCTTTCTTAGTCATCAAGTATTTGATTGCAATGATTTGTAGAACACAATAACCTTTGTTCCCTATAAGATAAGTGTCTGAATTTGTCAAAAGCAAACACAATGCCTAACAACTTTTCAAGTAGCATAATTGAGTTTCATTAGTATCATTTAAACATTCAAACAAGGTACTAGATCATAAAAGACCTTTCTTTTCTACCAAAACTACCTAACCCGCAAAGTCGCTGCATCGCGACATAAGTTCAGTTTGGAAAAGCAGTCCAATCTATGACATTATAAGAGCGGAGGTTAATCTTTTAGCAACCTCAAAAGCGCCCATGCATGGCTTCATTGAATTTTTGAAACTAATACTGTATATAGATTGGTATAACCATGGAAACTTAGAATCTGGATAGAACCGCCTATAAAACCTGCATGTGCCCAGAAACTCCATTCTCATCATTGGAGAGAGGTAGTTTGCTTTATGTGAAGCTTTTCAAGATGTCCATGAACTCCGCCAAACCGCTTATCCAATCTATTCCCCGGGCCACATAGAGCAGGGATAATAGGCTTCTCATCATACTTTAGGTTTATGAACCTCAACCATCTCTGGTGTATCCTCGAGACTGCCTTTACTTATTCTTCAACATCTTCGGCTGATCTCAAGATCGTTTCATCTCCCATGTGGTTTTCTATCCCTCTCGGGGCCTCAATTGGACTATTCCAGTCTTACCACTCCTTAGGTTACAATGGTAAATGCTCCTTTCCTTTCTCCTTGGGCTGATCTCGTGGCACTAGGTAGATTTCCGTTGCCTCTCGCCTCACAACGGTCATTTACCCATTGATTCCTCCAAATTTCACCGAAATGCTTGACTGTTCAACGATGTCCTAGTCTCATTCTCAAACTTATCATGTGATCATCATACTCATATGCATACTCACGAACTGTCTCATTTTCTCGGGATCTAGACTTGACTTCTTCTTGAGGTGGTTGGAGAGGTTTGGCTTTCCATAAGATTACTCGTGATTCTAATTTTTCCATGAGAAGTTGGGGGATGGTTCTTCCACCCCGCATTGTAATTCTGGACCATATGGGTTGAAGTTCGTCTGGGAACTTCACCATATATTGAGCTTGTTCAATAGTCAAATCCCCCATGGCATTCATCATTAGGCACTGAGAGGTAGGATGAGGTCCATGACATTGCTCGCATGCAGGTGGGCTTTCTTCAACTTTATGCATGGATACTTGAGAACCTATTTGTCATAGTTGTAATTGTTTTCTGAGAGTGTAGACACTGAAAGGTACAAGTTTGTGAACATGTCTAAATCGAACACCCCAGTTGGTTTCTTCGGTGATGCTCTCTCAACTGACCATTGACAATCATTTAAGGCTATGTTCTCAAGAATTTGATAAGCCCACTCATTCTTTTCCCATAATCGCCTCCGCCTTAAGTGTAACAAGAGTCCTGGTGAGATGACTAACCCATTGTAGAAATGATGGACTTGCATCCATTTGGTGAAATTATGGTGAGGCACTTTTTCAACAAATCTGAATCCCTCCCACGCTTCATAGAACCAATTCTCCTTCATACCGATAAAAGCTATTGATGTCACTCTCAACTTTGCCGCTGGTCGGGTGAAAAGAATCTAGCTAGAAATTTGTTCGACAAGTCATCCCATGATGTTATTAACTTGGCGGTTCCAAATTACAATGTTTGATTTATCCTTCAATGAGAATGGGAACAATCACATCGACAGTATCATCGCCAATTCCGTTATATTTCACTGTATCACACACTTCCAAAAAGTTAAGGATATGAGCATTCGGGAACTCATGTACGAGCCCGTGGAACTGGATTCCTTGCAGTAACTGGAGGGTGATAGACTTGAGCTCGAAGTTGTTCTCTTGTATTGCTGGTCTCCTAATCACAGGTGGAGTAACCATAGACGGGCGACCATAATCCCTGATGGATGGCAACAAATTATCCATATTTGTCGCATCAGGATGTATACTACCCCCTCTAGTCGAACCAACATCGCCGTCTCTATTTTCTTCCATCGGTCCCATAGGTAATTGCTCTAGTCTAGCTGCTTCTCTCTTGTCCCTTAGAATTCTTTTCAAAGTTCTCTCGATTTCAGATCAGCAATGAGATTTTCGAAGAGTTCGTTGCATACAACTCCAACGTACCGAAATTTTGTTACAAAGCAAAGAAAAATAAAGCAAAAAAAAATTTAAGCAAATAAATGTCCTCAAGTACCAAAGAAGTACTTAGTATTGATATTAGCATAAACACTACGAATAAATAGGAAACTCGCAACAACGCCAAAAACTCGAAAAGGCGTTTCATGGATCGCAATTGTGTACATGCAAAAGAAGTGTAAATTGCCTATTTCGTCAAGATACGCTATCAAGTAATAAAATGTGTTCTGGCACTGATATCGATCCATAGGGAAAACCTTAATCATAGTATGCTAAGTACCAAAATTACAATACTCCTTTAATATTCAAACTAGCAATCGTGATGGCTAAGTGGAACTAAAAGTAAATTAAGCTATTACTAAAGAAATTGTTCGTTTTAGATGTAACATTGATCAAGGATGAAAAAAGGTTAGGGTGTTGGTGTTGTTGGATATATTGTATTAGATGTAAAAATGAGAATTATAGAAATATTTTAATTATATTTTTTTAATAAAAAAACATTGAATTATTAAATGACACCCCATTTCGCACCTACCATCGAGCAAAAAACACTGCTCACGGTGCTAAAACATCAAGTAGGCTGCAAATGGCATTTGGCACTTATTTTTGGCAACTTCCATCGAGTTGTTCAAAGAGAAAAATACATATAAGAACATTATGCTATGATGGAGACAAAGTTCAGAATAATGCCAACCTTTATAAGGAGACTCTAGTTTCACCTCATCCACCTACCCCTACCAAAGTGATCAAGGAAGGATGAAAATTAAACCCATAAATTGTTGGAATTTCCGTTTGTATTGTAGAGTGAATGGGAATTAACTCTGGTTTTATGTTTTAACGGTATAAAAAGAGGATCCAACTATATTTGGAATGTAGATTTTTGAAGAGAAATTCTCTAAAATTATCTGAGATTTTGTTTAATCTCGTTCCTATCTAATGAAGAGTACGAACGGGTCAAGCTAATTCATTGTGAGAGAATTAAGTAGAAGATCGTGCAACAAGGCGTGATCTTCCTCCCCTCATTAGTTTTTGGTTTTCTTTTATAATCTTTTTTCTCTCATTATGGGGTATTCCCTAATTCTTGTGCCATAAATATGATGAGAGTATTGTTCATTTAGTCTTTTACTTTTCCTTTAAATTTTATGTGAACCAAACATGGCTATATCTTATTATTTGTTAATTTTGGGACCTTGTTAATTATTAGTTTTTTTGTTGATTATATAAGAATGATAGATAGATGACTTTGATTGTTTACAACTTGACTATATAGAGTCGGGCTATAGAATCTGGTACAACAATCTTCATCAAGCTCATGTTATATAGTTTCGGTCTTTGAACTTCCGTGTTCAATACACTATTTTTCATCCATATCCATTACACCAAAAATAATCATTTTTCCTCCATTACGAAACTTTAAGATATGTTGTCCTCTATTATATATAAAAAAAAAGAAGAAAATTAAATCATTCAAAGAAACGTAAAATTTGTTTGATTTAATTTGGTAATAATGGATACCAAATTTAATCTTTCACCCTATTCATTTTTTTTTCTTTTTTAAAGAGATAAATTTATTGATTTAGGTTAGTCATACAATCGATAGAAACACAAGATCAAAAATGTTAAAAACTTAAGAGAATGATGCAACATTCAGGTTAATAGCATAAATGATCGACTAAAGGCCTACACATTTGATAGTAAAAAATGCCTAGAATACAAGGGATTCTAGATATGCATCACACTCCGATGAATATGAATTGATTAGATGACTACTGGATCGTAACTTGTCATCTAAACTACCAATGTGAAAACTCACGAAGAAGCTAACACAACTATTCATCACAAAACATGCCACAATAGGTTGGTGACAAAACACACCACAACATGTTGATGACAAAAACATGAAAAAACAAAGACAAACCTAGATCGATGTGGAAAAAACCACTTTATTGAAAAAAGAAAACTCATATATGAGGAAGAAAACAATGGAAGGGGTGATTTCAAGCTAAGAATGACAAAAAAATTAAACTATCCCTCTTCTAACAAACAAGGACTTGAAAGAGAGAGTAGAGGGAGGAGTAGCTAGGATTTCCAGAGAGATGCTTATTGATATTAATAAACTATTTTTATCTTTCACCCTATCCTTTATTTTCTTGATTAGGATGTTAAATACAAATTTTAAAAGGATTTGCGGTATTTTTCTTGATTAGGATATATATATATATATATATATATATATATATATATATATATATATATATATATATATATATATATATATATATATATATATATATATATATGATGCCTTTTTTTCAACCGAATCGGGTCGAGCGTGTGGGGGTCGGGTCGGACCCTATTACTGGGGGTCGATGCAAAAGGCCTAGGACTGCCTAGGGTCGAGGCAGATCGTGGCACCGCTGGGACCGCAAATTCGGACGTAGCACTCCTCCGCAAGAACAAAGAAGATGGGGTCGACGAGGTCGCGGCCCTCGTGGTCGCCCGATGCCTAAGTCATTCTTTCGAGAGAAAAGAGACCGCTTAGAGGGCAAATGTGTCGTATATGAATATGCGCCTAAGAGTGCATACCTTCACCGCCTGGTGGCCATGTATTTATAGTATGTCCAACCAGCTGACTCAGAATTAGGATTTGTTCCCATTTCAGATGATTTTCTTATCGCATCGCATTTGCAATGGATTAGAAAGAGTCGTTTATCTAGATAATCTTCCTTCCTTATTGAGGGGAGATCCAACTGGTGATGACCTGTTATTATTTTCCGTTCCTTATTGATAAGATTTGGTTGGATATTGTTAGGGGTTATTCTATTTTCTGTATTGGCGAAATACAATCTGATTTGCAAGATATGGACCTTCTAATTCATCCAAGATCGTCCTTTGGACTTAGCGGGTCGGGCCTTCGTTTTGGGCTGGTACCGAGGGGCCTGGGTATTGTGTTGGGCTTGGTGAGTGGACATGTGAGCCCATTTTTCAAACCTTATCGCTGCTCTCACTGTGGTACGGTGCAAATGTAAGGGTTAAATGCCAGATTTGATGCAATTTCCACGTGTCTCGTTTGAGGTCAAGCTTAGTTAAGGCTTAGTCACCGCCATATGTCTTGGTGATAATGATGACTCTCGGCTGCATTGCTTCCCCTACCTCTTCTAGTTTCTTCGGTTTCTTCGTGAGACCTCCTCCGTCCCAAGCCCGTCCCAACCTCTTCCACCATCTCGTACTTTATTCGCCGCAGTTCTCTCGTCTAACCCCTTGCGGTGTAGTCTTTTCCGGCATTTTTGTAGCTTATTCGCCTTATTCTCGACTATCAAGGCTTCTCACTCTTTCGTTTCCTTTCTTCGATTGGTAATGACGAGGCGTTAGGGTTAGATTGATTGGATTTGCTTTTACCGCTTGCTCGAAGAGGTCCCAGGTCATTCTTGCGACGTATTGGCAATGACTCTTCGCTTGTTGGGTTTGCTTCGATGGGTTAGGATGCTTCCGCGCTCGGGCCATGGTTGAAATTCCTAAACGCTCCTCGCGCCCCTCTCTCCCTTGGATAAGGATAAAGGAAAATAAACCTAATTAACATCCCGGGGGTCGATATCGCAACCGCGCCCAACATGTCGTGGATCATGGACTTAGCAAGGTCGGTCCTTCAGATGCAGGTTACTCAGCCGAACGTTATCGACCTCCCAAGGCCCTGCATGGACTCGATGTCTCGACCTTTATGTAGCTTCCGCGGCCTGGATGGTATGTTTCTTTGA
The DNA here is from genome assembly GCA_016808115.1 of Tetrastigma voinierianum. NCBI lineage: Eukaryota > Viridiplantae > Streptophyta > Magnoliopsida > Vitales > Vitaceae > Tetrastigma > Tetrastigma voinierianum. The sequence goes on from JAEQBH010008346.1 coordinate 7,286, forward strand.
GGTCACTTCATAATGGTTCGCTTTCCACCGCACTCCTTCATGAATTCGGGTTCCCCGCAACATTTCAATGTCTCTGGTCCTTCCCAACTCGCCTCCCAATGGTTTGGGCATTTGGGTGGGCCTATCGTCTTTAGTGGACACAAGCTCGGTCCCTAGTGTAGCTCTCGCTCCTCTATCTTTTTAGCCCAAAGACTACCGAGGCTTCCTTTATTTCTCCAGCCCGGGGCTCCTCCTTCCGATCTTCCTTCTTCCCATAGGTCGTGGACGGGCGTTATTTCTTTGTTGCTGGTCGCAACTGGAATATGATCCTTCGACACAATACGATACTGGGTGTTCCTATGGCTCGACCACCCCGATAATCTTCGTGGTGGAGTGTTTGCCTGCTTTTTGATGTAACCCCGTAGGGTTGTTGAACATTTCCGACTTTGCATTATTCTCATGTTTCCTGAAAAGTCGACTCGACCTTAGTGTCGAAGATAATGTCGTGAGTTCGTGTCGCGGAATGTCCCCGCCGCCCATATGAGTCGACAAGTCTGACACTCCCCGGTCCGTCGAAATCGGGTGGTCTCGCACGCTCTACTACTTCGAGGCCCTTGCCTCCTTCCACCGTGGGACCCTCCCATTAGGGCTGACGCAACCAATTCTACCAGAGGAGAGATTTCGTCCCGCTGGGGGCACCGTCTCGAAAGCCCCTGAGTAAACTGAACAATCAAGTTTCACTGAGAAAGACCGGCCTAAGCCTGGCCAAGGTTCAAAAATTGGGGGCGTCTCCGACTTCTACTTGCTTGAACGCCGAGCGGCGCAACGCCCTCGCGGCCGAGGCTCCTTGCGGGTCACGGCTTCCACCCCTTCTAAGCCTCGGTTATAGCAAAAATCTCGGATGGAGTCACTGAGTACGCTACTGCTATGCCTATTAACTGGGAATCAGTCAAGAGTGCTAGGCCACCTCGGCGGGTGGAAGGGTTGAAGAGAAGAAATCGGGAATCGCAAGTCGGGCGAAGATTTAGACTCTTGCTCTTCAATATCAACTCGCAAGTAGGCGATCTCTGTCTCGGCTCTAGGGATTCGACTCGAGGTCGAAAAGCACGCCCGTTGATGAGAATCCGCCTCTATCCCTTCAAGGGGTTGCCTCTGGTGAAGTCCCTCGTGATTCGATAGTGTCTCGCTTTCGTTGATCCCGTGTTTGGATAAGCCGACTTATGTTTGATGCGCAGATAGCCACTCATTTTGACTGGGCCCACATAAGGCCAAATTAAAATGAAAAGCATGTAAAAATCGCTCAGATTTATAAGGCGAAGGCGGCCCATCTTTTCCGAAGTAGGGCCGAGTCAGCAAGAACTGTGCAACTGTATGACCGAAGAGGAGAGACTTAAATCTAATCAAAGACACCTCAAGGTAGCTCCTCGTGCCTAGGTGGAAAGTGCAGAGAGGATGGTGAGTAGCTTACTACGGCCGAGGCGGCTTCAAAGGTCCGGTGAACTCCTGGGCTGCGCCGAGTGATCCGATCGAGACCGACGGTCGGCAGCCCTCCCAAAGACGAGCTTCGTATGGTTGGGTGAGGAGCCACACATCCCGGGCGAATCAAGGGAGTTCCCAAGAGAGTCAAGGCGGCCAATGGCGATCTCAGGTGGATAAAGTAGCCCAGCCGAACCGTGGCTTCGTGGCGAGGCCTCCTAGGCCGTGGCGTCGCAGACGCGGCTCGGTCATGAGGCCTCCGAGGTCAGAATTCAGCGGAGCTACCGAATGGCGGGAAAGGTCGAGGGATTGGCGCGGATCTTTAATGAAGAAATATCATTGGTCGCTTCGGGAGGGATGATGTTATTAGCGCATCGAGGATCAAGCGTTGCTCAATGGCCTCTAGTGGCTCGCTTTAGCAAAAGGCCGCAACGCCTACCTGCACTGACTTCAACTTCGATCTCCTAAGTGACAAGGAGGCAGAGGGGTCTTTTCCTGCAAATTATTCTTAAGAACCGGATACTCCCCGCCAAGCCCATTTCCCTCTTTCATCGTCTCTGTTCCCCGCTCGACGCCTCTAGGTTTCAGACACTTGAGCCGCTCGCATGATATCGACTTTTTTCTTCTATACACCACCGGGGGCTTCATTTCTTTTATGTACTCTGGCCATTGCCCACTCTGCCATCGCCCTCGGCTACACATCGCCACTTATCGCACCTACTTTGTATTTAGGTATTTGATTATATAGTAATAAAGCTTAAAACTTCACCAAGAGAGATCGAGTATTTACGGGACTACCAACCTTAATTTAAAAGCCGACTAATATAAGAATCATGCTACATCCTCTTTGAACAATCACCATAAACATATAAGAAGATGTTGATCTAGGAAATTGACACATTAGTAAAAATCTGCTTCACTCCTAAAGCTTCAATATCATTATGAAGTTTTCACCCCTCTTTGCCATGTGTCCATCTTGATTTATGAAGAAGAGCAAAACCATAAAAGATGAATAAAATTACACGCATTTCTTCTTGTAGCCTTCAAAGATAAAGAAATAGAAAAAGAAAGGGGAGATCTATAAATTGGTTTCTTCTTTCAATTAATTCTTTTACAAAGACCTCCCTTGCTTTTCTATCATTTTCCGACTAAAATTGAATTTAAAAATCAAGTATAAGGAACTGCACACCGAAAAGTAGCAAAAAGAAAAGAACCATTACATGAGAATTGAGAAATATAAGCTTTGGTATCCCTCAAATCCTCCTTCTGCTGTTCACACATGTAATATAATCAGCCCATGGCCTCTATCATTCACCGAGAAACAACCCTTTGCCTGAATGATTACCTTCTATCAACCAACATTTTGAACGTGGCGCTTACTGGGCACACCTCTTTTTTTGTCTTTCTCATCCCATCATCTTGTTTGATTCCCCGCACAATGTAGAGCGTGGTGTTATCCTCCCGATGACTTCCCAACTCCAAATTGGCCATATGTCTCACATCGACTCCTACAATCGTCATTACGATAACATTGTCATGGGCTTAGTCTTTCCATTAAGCTCCCATGTGGCACTTAGACAACTTCCCACCTCAAGTTGCTAAGTCAGCCTCTCCACTTGCTCGACTTGCTATGCTCGGGCTTACCCTGTTTCTCGATGATGCTAAGATTACAGAAGAGAAGTCTTAAGAATAAAAGAAAGGTTTTATTGGTGGAAGGAAGCTTACAATGTTTTGAAAGCTCCCAACTCTTAGTAGTTTGGCGAAATGAGGTCTCACCCCTATATATATATAGGCACACTAGGAACTCTTTGGAACCTTGGAAGGTTCCTTACAAATCAAGAGAATTCTAGAATACTCTAATATGTATTATGTAGATAACACTTTGGAAGACTCTAGATTTCTTCCCTTTGTAGTCTTATGTTGTTACCTTGGTCATCTGGACCCTTAGGCATTAGCAGCGCAATGTAAACCTGCAAAAAGGCGATTCAGTGATGGTGGGTCATCCGCTTCTCCGATGATTAAGTTAACAAAAATATGGAGAGGAAGAAGAATAAAGTATGAATAGTTAGAGTTGCTTACCCTTCCCTCATGGGGGGATCTTCCTGATTTATAGAAAGTGGTTCACAAATCACTCATCTCTCTCCGAAAAGAATCTCCTAATCTTAGGGATAAAATTTGTGTTTCCATATCAAGGACTAATTCTTCCTTATCAAGGATTAATCTTCCGAGAAGTAAGGGATTTGGAAACTAGGAAATTCACGAATAAATATCTTTTGCGTATTTCTCGCCTTCATTTATTTATCTATTACGAATTTGCCATATGTGGAAAGACGATCGATCGGGGGACTTAAAACTCTAGGCGGATTTGTAACACCCTGAATTAGACCCTAGTAGTTTTATTGCAATTTTGTAGTATAAGAAAAGTAAAATTGGGATTTTCGGAAATTATAGTACTAAGGGTAAATTGGTAATTTGACATTAAGGACCCAAAGGTCATAACACATGAAGATTATATTCTAAGTTAGAAATTGAATAAGTTGATTTGCAAATAAATTAAAAAGGAAGGACCAAATAAAAAAAAAGAAAAAGAAAAAAGAACTTTAAGCAAAAATGGATAAGACCAAACATGGTCTCAGAATATCTCATTTTGGATTTGAAGGTTAGGCTTTATGGTGGAGAAAGAGAGAAAGGAAGAAGAGAAGAAGAAGGAAGAAGGAAGAAGAGAAGAAGAAGAAAATCTGCATGGGAACTTTGGTTTGGAAATTTTTATTCATGTTCGAACTTCTGGTTTGGAACCTATTTCAGATGAATTTGTTGGTTAGAAACCACCCTAACTCTTTCTTTGTCTATATTCGGGGTTAGGAAACTTAACCTTCAATACATGTGTATTTTGGTTGGTTCAAGTCGCAGGTTGGTTTAGTTTTTGGTTGAAGATTTCTATGGAAATGGCTGCACTGGCCATTTATGCAGAATCGCAGGAGCACCCAGACGTGTTGAGTACCGCCTCAATGTGGTTTTTGAATGGAGAGATGGCTGGTAACGGATTAAAGGTTGAGTACCGATACTCAAAGTTGTTTTTGGTCTAGAGGATGTTAAGTACCGGTACAGAGAGCTGAAAATTCCAGACTCAAAGTCGTTTTGGTATAGAGGATGTTGGCACAAGATTAAAAGTTGAGTAATCGATACTCAAAGTGATTAAGGTCCGCATGATGTCGAATATCGACATCGAAAGTTTGAGCACCGATACTCAAAGTGGTTTAAGGTCCGTGAGGATGTTAAGTATTGGTAATGAAAGCTGAGTACCTGACTACAACCTCGTTTGCTCTATCATACTCAAAGAAATGGTCAGTACATGCATAAAAGTTATATGAAAAATATTCTTTACCTTGCCCTTATTTGATAATGTAATTAAGAATGATATAACAAGTTCTGAAACACATATAATCATATGCCTGCTTAAGACCGAATAGTGAATGAATAGGCATGTCTCTAATCAGTGCTTCGGCACTCCTGCTAGTGCTACGACACTTTTGTTACGTGAGCAGGCACGTCCATGATAAGTGCTTTGACACTTCTGTTATGTGGTGATAGGCGTTTGCGTGATTGTGTTTTTATGTACATGCAAATAGAAGTGCAAAGTGCCTATTATGTGTAAGTTTACACTTGTTAAGTAATAAATGTACCTGGCACGATATCGATCTATTGTGGAACCTTAATTGTAGTATGCTAAGTACCAAAATTACAATACTCCTTTAATATTCAAACTAGCAATCATGATGGCTAATAGGAACTAAAAGTAAATGAAGCTATTACTAAAGAAATTGTTCGTTTCAGATGTAAAATTGATCAAGGATGCAAAAAGGTTAGGGTGTTGGTGTTGTTGGACAATCCTACTATGTAATGCTGCGATTCCATTCCATTATCTAATATAGTGTTTCCCAAGGTGGCTCTTATTTAATGTAATTAAAGCCTTTCTCAAGGTCATTTAACCTCCCTTTATCACTAGGTTTCTTGGTCCTTGGCTCAACCCCAAGCATTAAAGGTGCATAAAGTGCAAAGAACTCCTAAGCCTCCTAATCATTGGTAATTTTATATTACCAAGTTTATTAGGTTAACCCAACTATGTCTAATTCTTCATTCACTTCTCAAATCTTACAAAGAACCACTCACATATTAAGATTGATTAGAAATTAATATGATTTCATCCAAGCATGAGTTAATGGTAAAACAAGTATATAAAAGATACTGGAATTATAAAAAGGCTAAAACTTTAACATAATATTCATGTCCAAATCTCTACCAACACCCTAAACCATGAAATTAGAACCTCATTATGTTCTCGTCAACATAAATGAAAATCAAGACATAAGAATAAAGGAATGTAGAAAATCTCTTGATCGAGGGAATGATGATCTCCCGAGTTCTTCCAGTCTCTCTCCCCAAAGGTCTGTCTTCAAGTCTTCTTTCCTTTGTTCCAAGCTCCAATTCCTCAAACTATAGCTCTGCAAATTAATTTTGAACCCCTTTAATTGGATTCTCCCATTCCTTTTATAGCCTCTCCAAGAGATAAGGTTTGTTGAGACTTTCCCGCAACGTTGCGACGTTGGGGCGATTTCTGCCCCAATCTTCTCCAGGCCTCCCGCACGACTCCATTTTTTTGTATTTCAGTGTTTCTCCACAAAAACCAAATAAAACTAAATATTAGAAAAGTAATCAAAACACGGCTATATATATATGAAATCGATCTCGACTTCGCTAAATCTCGGGTTTGTAATGATTGCTTTTTGGCACTCATCGTGACTTCAACTTAGCTTCACTGGTCCCTAAGCAAGAGTCGTACTCTAAACCAGATAATACGATAATAACATACTAATCTGAACGGTATGAGGGTGATGCACATGTTGCCAAGTTGAAGGATCAAAATGAACTGAACTCATAAATCTTACACTTTTTTCTAATTTCAAAGGATCCTCAAGGTTGCTTGACTTTCGAAAGAATTTAGTTGGATCCGGTTCGATCAAAGTGACTCACCTCCTAGGTTTTCTATGGCCTTTCCCATGAAGTCTATGTGCATTGGATGTATGATCTCTAGCAAATAACTCTGTTCCAGGGCCCCCAAACTTGAATTCAACTTGCCTATTTGGGAAAGTCTAACTACGAAAGGATAAGAACGCACCATTTTTATTCATATTAACCTACCTATTCATGAATGAATTCTAGTGCCCGTTAGGACCCTACCCGATCCACCCGCCTGGCTGACTCGCTTAAATGGAAGGAAAAAATGAAAAGAAAATGTGGTTGATTAGTTGGGAAAATCCGTCCTCAAGAAGGAACTGGCTTTGCTTTGAGTCGCTACTTACTTTTATTTTTATTTTTAAGTAGGGAAAACCAAGTAAGAACAAAACCTAATGACTCCAAAGAGATGGAAAAGCAACCGCGAAAAACTAGGATTTCTAGGTCCCGGGATCGATTACCTATCTGTGAAGGTACCTCATATGAGGTAGCACCTCTAAGCCCTAACTCGGTCTCTACTAGTGACTGGGTATGTAGGAGCATATGGGTCAAAAAATCGATAGTCTCATAGCTAAACATACAACTTGGATCGAATTAAATCACTGGTATCTATACGCTTAAAAACACCAACCAAAAGCGAAATGGTGCGACTTAGTCCTTGGTCACTGGGCTACATCAAAGGTTAGCCAACAACATAGCAAGTATGCATGGCACTCAAACACAAAACATCCATGTGAAATTCATTACCTAACACTAGCAATATACCCGTGGTCCCTAGCCATGCGCTGTATAAGAGGTCAGCCAACGTTTTGGGCATACTATTCTCAAAATTAAATATAAAAGCAAAGCAAGCTGAGAAACCATACTGCATCCAGCCACTCATTGATAACACCGCCCGCCTATAAACACGTTTATTCATCTCAAAGAATCGGTCTCGACAAAACACTAGATTATCGGTGCTTAACTAATCACCCTTGGACCCGCATAGACCCTGATTCTCAAGAATCCAAAATGGAACCACATTAACCGGAAATAAACCCCATTTCAGACCCTAAACATAGCCCTGCTTACTGGATTAGGGCTAATGGGCTGACTCATAAAGGTCATGGCTTCACTAAACTCAAATCGAAGGACCCTTACGAAACCCCAACAACCGACCGATCTAGTTCCCAACTGGTTCAGCCGGTTGAGGAGGGCTCCAAAATTTTGTAAGAACCTTCCTCAAAGATTCATGAATCTAACAAGACAAACGGAGTTCAATTTCGACTCCGAGTAACCAAGAACCAACACAAACAAATCAAAACACCCAAACTGCCGTTCCAGCAAACTGAACCAAATGAGCCGGCTGGTTTGGTTTCCCAACCGGTCCGGACGGTTGACAAAATATTTCAAAATCTTTCTGTGAACCTTCCTTACAAAGTCAGGGACCCAACAAGATAGAACGGAGTTCAATTCGACCCGAGTAATCCAAGAACCAACACAAACAAATCAAACCACCAAACTGCCGCTCCAGCAAACTGAACCAAATGAGCCGATCGTTTATTTCCCAACCGGTTCACTGCTGAGAAAATATTTGAAAAATGTCAGAATCTTTCGGCGGAGTCAGGAATCCAAAACAACGGGTGATTGATTCTCAGCTCAATGAGGAGAACCAACCAAAACAAATCAAACCACCCAAACTGGGTCAGAATAGCCGCTCCAGCAAACCAAACCAAATGGACCGGTTGGTTCAGTTTCTTCCAACCGATCTGGACGGTTGAGAAAATATTTAAAAAATTGTCAGAATCTTCTTTTAAGGAGTCAGGAACTAAAATGAACGGTGATTGATTCTCAGCCTGAATGAGTGAGAACCAATCCAAAACAAATCAACCATCTAAACTGTCACCGTAAACAAATGCTCCAGCAAACCAAACCAAATCTGATCGTTGGTTCAGTTTTCCAACCGGTCTGACTTGGTTGAGAAAATATTTAAAAAAAATTGTCAGAATCTTTCTTAAGGAGTCAGGAATCCAAAAATAAATCAAGATTGAATTCTCAGCCTGGATATGAGAATCAACCAAAACAAATCAACCGCCGAAACTGCCGTAACAGCCGCTCCAGCAACCAAACCAAATGGACCGGTTGGCTAGCTTTCAACCGGTCTGGACGGCTGAGAAAAATATTTGAAAATTTGTTAGAATCTTCTTTAAGGAGTCAGGAATCCAAAAACAAACGGTGATTGGATTCTCAGCTCGAGAGTGAGAACCAACCAAAACAATCAAACCGTCGAAACCTGTCGCTCCAGCAGAAACCTGCTGAACTCCGCCTCACGTATGAGCGTGAAAACCGGTTCAAATGGTTGAGGTAAAACCTAAAATTTGGTCAGAATATCCTTGCATAGAATAGAGTGGAGCCAGGTTCCATTTCTACCTCTTCACATAAACTCTAACGTAAAACCAAGCTACACATCCCTGAAAATCCAAGAAACGTGTGTCCAGCCCTGGAAGTGTGCCCCTCCAGCGTTCCTTCCAATCTGGATTCTATGTCCTTTATGCTAATTCCCACCTCCAGCCATCAAAGCCTCTTCGTTTTCTCCTTCGCTTTTTCTTTGGAAAGGGCCCTAATCAATCTCGAAATAGCTCATCACTCTCCCTTCCCATGCAAGCTTCGAATCACTTAAGTTTTTAGCTTGCTTCACCACCAAGTATCCACATGGGTTCATGGTGGGCTGTATGTGAACCCAAGATATGCCCAAATAGACCCACAATACTTCCCAAGGTCGAGTTGGAGCTTATGGGCCCAAACCATTAGGATTTGGGCTCCAAATCACAAAACAAGCAGAGCCCAATAAAGCCGGTCCCAACTAACCTGGCTGAATCTCGTATGCCAACCAGTCGAGCCGTCGAGGAAAAAATTATGAATGGATAGAATGTTCCCTGGAAGAATAAGGAGACCAACAAAAAAACGGTGCACCATTCTAAGTTTGGATGAGGGAGATATGATCAAACAAAGGAGGAGGCTTGCCAAAATCACCCAAAAACCGCGTTGTATACATACTACATCGACGAACTGCCTTCAAACCGATTGGTCAAACGGTTGACCAAAATTATGAATTTTTAACATAAACCTCCTTGGCTTAATAAGGAACTAACAAAACAAACAAAGGAACACTCGAGTTCTGACAAAGGGAGACACAATCGAAACAAGCCTGCGTTCGACCGACATACGCTAATAAACTTAATCGAGCTAAAACCCGAGGTCCCACTCTGCCCCTATAGCACGATGCCAATAACTAACACTCCGATGACACCTAAGTGAAATACATACGCACTCAATGGACCATATACAAGCCCACCCGAGGCTCGGAGAAAGACCAGGCCTAAAAGGGCCTAAATGGTGTTATATGAGAATAATGGGTGAGTATGACACCCATAGAATAAATGCAAGTGCTTAGGGACAAAATTGAGGGTCTACACCTGTAACTTTTACTGAAAGTGTTCAGAAGTGATCTCGTTGGTGACTTCACCACAGTTAAGGGCACCAGACATTCGCCCTCGAATCTCACCCCTAACACTAACCAAACCTAAGGGCCCTAGGCTGCGGAAAACTTCTATCCTTTGTCCCATGTAATAGGTAGTGAAGTCAATGGCCTCGCCATTGCTCAGCAGACAGTTTAAAAGGCCCTCGACTATGCTCGGGATTCCTATTGTGAAGGTCCCACTTATTCTATTCACACTTTCTTTTATTTTTCTCCTTTCTCTTATTTTTTATTTTATTTTTTATGGGGCCTCGATGGCACCCTCTTTCTACTCTGGGTGTTCATCACTGGGTGTTTAGAAATGCCCAAGGCTCATGGAACGTTAGTGAAGGTGGTCCCAACCTAGGCATATCCCGGAGATCACACTATTGAGTGTGGTAGACCACTGACTTATTTCTTGAACACCAAGGAGGTGACTCACTGCGCCATTCCTAACAATCTAAGCATGTAACTCCCGAAAGCATCTAATGTACCTCTAAGGATCTTTCCTCATACCCGCTCTCAGGTGTTTTCGAAAGTTTTGGCAGCAAAAGATCCTTGATCGGGCAAACATGGCATCACGCACAATATTACCACTTAACACAATCCTGTAACAAAAAATTACACTAAGACATCCCAACACAATAAACCTAGATGAGAACTCTGCGAACATAAACATATCTAAACATGAACATAACCATAAAAACTTGAACACATATGTAAACAACGAACATAAATATAAGCATAAACATAGCTAAACAGTATTTGATGCTGACGGGCCGCCACGACCCTCCCCTTGGACAATGTTCTCATTAGCAAGTAAAGAAAGAAAGAGAGAAGGGAAATCCCCTGTCGATCCCAAGGATCAATATGGTGGCGATGGTGGTGATGGCACATGTAATGGAAGTAGGCGTGCATTTGTTCGGCTGGATGTTTATTGGTTCTGCGGTCTTATCGCATGTCGGCCCGTAACGCATCCACTGCCTCAGCTCATGGTGACGATGCTCTGGGTCTCGTCCATGCATTAAGCCGAGTAGTGAGGTCCTGAACCTGGTCCTCAAGGGTATGCGAAGGACTAGTGACAGCTGGCTCAACGGGAGGTGGAAAAGGGGGTGGATGGGTGGGGTGGATGTGAGGTGGATGGGGGGTCGACCTCACCCAAGGTCTCCTCATGCACAAGGTTTTGTATCTTAGTCAACTCACTCCTCATCAGAAGGGTTCGTGACCAGTCATAAACCGTATCGGATCGAAGACGCCCGGACTATCTTTTCGATGCGATGGCCTTGATGAGGTGGATCACGCACCGTTTTCTATGCGACACCCACAGCGTTCTTCTTGGGCCATAGATGTGAGAAGGGTGCGGGGTTCCGCTATCTTACAGCGTCTCGGTTATAGAGGATGGCGTCCTCTATAACTTGACCGACATCAAACGGGATGTCTTGAATGATGGCGAAATTGAGCAATGCCCGTTTCCCCGTCACCTCGCAAACGTTCGTCGTCAGGATGAGACGAGAGGTGATAAAATGGTGCCACACCTTAGGTATATAAGCTAAATGTTTGGCCTTGAAGTGCACGGCGTGGACCTCGTTGTTCAATTTCAACTCACCCTGCCAATTTGTGAGCAACCGAAGGACTCCCAGATAGTTAGGGTGTTCGTGAAGCCGATCAAAGGCATCAGAGTTAACCGACTCAAGGTTGTAATAATGGTTGATAGGCTTCACACTGAAGTCGACCAACACCCCACGGACACAGACCTTCTTGTGCACATGGGTCGCTAGGTTGGCTTAGAATTCCCGCACAACCATTGTAACTTAGCGATCGAGATTGACACAATGCACCCCCAACCACTACCAGCGCAATGGTTTTCAGGAAAAATCGTCGGGACCAAATCCTTCTCCTTAATGAAGGAGCGATTGCCAGAGATGAGGCCGAACTTCTTAACCGTGCTCTCATTGACGAATTCACTATGATCGTAGGCCTGAGAAGGTTCTTCATTGGCTCGACTACTCTTTGAGCTCATTTTTCTCTTTTTGCTCGACATAAGGCATGGGTTCGGGATCATGATGGGGTGAACGTAAAGGCGAAAGGACTCTAGTAAGCTACCACACCCCTATTGGGATTATACCCAAACAAAAAGAACACCAAAAGCACCCAAAACCCACTCGGGCTAACTAACAAACACGTAGTGAACACAAAGTGGGGTAGAGAGCTTGACACACAAAGAACAGGTCTAGAACCCCCAACTAACCCTAGAAGATCTGCGAGACCTAAATCATCCGAGAAGAAAATGGGAGTGTAGTGGGAACCAAGCACAGTGGAGCCAAAGCGGACCGTAGGGAGGGGTTCTGAAGGACAGTGAACACTAGGTGTGATGGGAGCTGGGACGGGCTTAGGGCTTGGAGGGTACTAAGGACGCCTAATCGGAGCGTTTGGAAGTGTTGGGATCGGAATCTAGCTGGAAGCACGCAAGGCCGGTTCGGCAGCGGGGTTTGGAAATGTTGGAGGGAAATATGAGCGTTTGGGTCTTAAAAGCGAGGGCGTCGCGGCGTTGGACTAGCGTTGCGATGTTCCCGAGAGTTTAAAATTCAACATCGCGATGTTGGATCCGCGGCGATTACAAAGCTGGAATTCTCAATGTTGCGTTCGAGGGTGTATTTTCAGCGTCCGCGGCGTTAAGGATCTAGCGTGCGCGACATTGCAGAGAAGTATGTTTTCAACGTCGCGACATTAGGAACCAACGTCGCGATGTGCCCCTAGGGTCTATTTCCAGCGTCTGTGTTCTTGAGACTAACAACCGGGAAATTTTACAAAAATTTCTAAGTACATAAAAAACTCCACACGTATATCAGCTCCTCTCAAAGCTTGCACAAGGCTTGTCGTGCCTCTCTCCTTCGCCACGACAACCTCACAAAACTCGAAAACTTTGTAAAACAAATCCATTAAAATTAAAACAAGCAAATTAAACCTAGCACACTTAAATAAGAAAAATGAAGACCACAATAATTTAAATGGAAATTTGGGTTGCCTCTGAGAAATGGCGCTTTGTTTGCGTCGTTAGCTCGACCAGGCGTGTTTTCCTGGCGGTACCCAACCACGGAACAACTTCTAGGAAGTAATAAAGGTACTTTGTGATCCCATGCATTTCTTATGTTGGTTTCAAACTTTTGGTGGAATTTTGCTTCTCAAATTGGCCACCCAGATAAATCTTCACTTGCTGCCCATTCACCTTGAATCGACCTCTCTCAGGGTGTATTAGCTTGACACTACCGTAGGGGAAGACTTGAGTGATCACAAACGGTCCAGACCATCTTAACTTGAGTTTTCTTGGGAACAATTTCAGCCGTGAATTGAATATTAATACTTGTTGTCCTGGTTTCCGCTCATTATGGAGTAGGTTCTTGTCATGCCACGCCTTGGTCTTATAAGCACTAGATTCTCGGAAGCGTCATATGCGTTTTGCCTAAGTTCATCTAGCTCATTCAACTGAAGCATGCTCTTTTTCTCGGCCATTTCGAAATTCAAGTTTAGCATTCTAGTTGCCCAGTATGCTTTGTGCTCCAGTTCTACATGTAGGTGGTAGGCCTTAGCACGAGAACGATTCGGCAATGCGGGGTTGCTTCTTGATAGGTCTTGAAAGGCGTGTGATAAACCCATAAGCTATCATCAATTTTGTTCACCCAGTCTTTTCTTGTCACGTGCTTGTCTTTTTGAATTTTCTTGATGTCTCTGTTTGAAACCTTAGCTTGCCACGTTGCTTTGGGGTGATAAAGCAAGTGTCGCGATGCTTCACCCGTATTATTTGGCGAGTGATGCAGCGACTTGTTACGAATGGGAGCTTTCATCGCTGATTACTGTTTTAGGAGTCCCGAACCTTGAAAAGATGTTACTCCTGATGAATCGCAGTACTACTTTGGCATCACAAATAATGGTTGGAAAGGCTTCCACCCACTTGGACACGTAATCGCTAGAAAAATATGTACTTGTGCCCATAGGGCCCGATGAAGCAGAGACACATAAAGTCAATGCCCCAAACATAAAAAAGTTCTACCTCTAGAATATTAGTCATTGGCATTTCATTTCGTTGTCCAATGTTCCCAGTTCTTTGAAATTGATCACAGGACTTTGCAAACAAGTGTGCATCTTTGAATATAGAAGGCCAATAAAGCTTGATTTGATTACCTTGGCGGCGTTCTTTGTCCATTGAAATGACCCCCACACTCTAAGGTGTGGAAATGCGTCAGTATCTCACCCACTTCAATTTTCTGCACACACTTGTGAATAATCTGATTTGCGCACTATTTGAAGAGGATTGGGTCTTCCCAGAAATAGTGCTTCACTTCTGCAAAGAATCTCTTCTTTTGTTGATAAGTGAAGTCAGGTGGGGTAATACCGGTAGACAGATAATTGGCTATATCGGCAAACCATGGTGATTTTTCATCATGTGACAAAGATGGTATCTGTTCATCTAGGAACGTGTCATTAATCTACAAATGATGTTTCTGCACTGTTTATGGAGTTTCCAGTCTTGACAAATGATTGGCTACCATGTTTTTGGAACCCTTATTATCTCGAACCTCCATATCAAATTCTTGCAATAGGAGCACCCAGCGAATAAGTCTAGGTTTCGCGTCTTTCTTAGTCATAAAGTATTTTATTGCGGAATGATTTGTGAACACAATAACCTTGTTCCCTATAAGATAAGGTGCGAATTGTCAAAGCAACCTGGCAGAAATACTTTCAACACTATACGTTGTACCATAGTGAGGTTGTGCATCATTCAATAGTTATTGACACATAATGAATGGCATAAAAGACCTTTTCTTTTCTCTGGCCCAAAACGGCCCCAACTATAAAGTTAGGTTTGCATCGCACATAGGATGGAAGGTTCCAATGCGGAGCGACTACTATAGGAAATTTGAGGTTAAATTCTTTTAGCAACTCAAAGCATCCATGCGCGCTCATTGGTCGAATGGCACACCTTGCATAAGAAGATTAGACAACGGTTTGAAACTTTAAATCTCGGATGAGCAATGTAAAGCTTTGCGTGTGGCCCGGGAAACTCACGTACTCCCTTTTCTTGCGATGTGGGAGGAGGTAGTTTCTCTATGATCTCAATCTTGGCTTGGTCAACCTCAATTCCTCTTCTGGATACGCGATGCCTTTTCTCACCATAAAGTGGCACTTTTCCCAATTCTACACTAAATTGGTTTCCATGCACCTCTTCAGTACTAACGTAAGATTATGGAGGCAGCCATCAAATGTAGATCCAATCACTGAAAAATCATCCATGAAGACTTCAATGGATTTTTTGACCATGTCTGAAAATATTGCCATCATACATCTGCGAAGGTTCTGGGCGTTACCACAGCCCACGAATGACATTCAAAAGAAAGTAAGATAGTACCCATAAGGGCATGTGAAGGTGGTATTTTCACGATCTTCTGGGACATGGTGATCGATTGTATAAGTATCCCGAATCCAGCGAAGTACTCATTCCTCGCTAGTCTATATAACATCTTATCAAAAAATGGCGTGGAAATGATCTTTTCTAGTCAGCTTTTGTTAGGTCTCGTTAGTCAATACAAATCCTCAATACTATAGCTGTTGCGATTAGGAGAAATTCATTTTCTTGTTACTACCACCGTAGTCCCTTCACTCTTGGGCACCACAGACGGGGGCTTACCTATGAGCTGTCGAGAGATGGGAGTATATCACTCCCGACATCTAACCATTTAAGTACCTCCTTCCTAACTACCTCTTTCATGGAAGGTTAGAAATCATCTCTAGGCATCCCTTTGTTGGCTTCTTTGTCTTCCTCAGTAATATCCACCGTAGAATACACATAGATGGCCTTATCTCCTTTATATCAACTAGGGACCATCCAATTGCTTCTTTATGCTCCTTAAAGATCTTTAACAATTTCTCCTCCTCCATGTTAGGGGAGGATGAGATGATGCTTGGGTGTAAGTTCCTCCCCAAGATAGGCATATCTCAAATGACTGGGGAGTTGCTTCTCTTCCATAATAGGGGGCTTCTCAATAGAGGGGAAGTCAATCGGCTTGGGCTAGCTCCCAAAGATTCAAAATATTTTTCTTCTATTAGATTGAAATAATCCATCCATTCCGACATACTCTTGAACTATTTCATCTTCATAAGAAATTAGGGTCATCATGAGTCGGAGCTAGTCTCCAATGGTTCGAAGGAACCAATTTTCTAGACACTATAGCCTCTATCAAATCATAGGAAGCAGCATGCGTATCTGTTGTGAGATGCTTTATGGCATTAAAGACATTGAATGTCACTCCCTCTTTCTTGAAGTCTCGACCTCAGTTCACCGCACGCACATGCGTCATTGCCCTTCCATGGCTAGAATGGTCGTTCAAGGATGATTGGGACCTTTTTATCTTCTTGCAAGTCTAGAATAATGAAATATGCGGGGATGATAAATTTTTCGACTTTGACTAACACATCCTCTATGATACCACATGGATGAGTTAGTGACCGATCTGCTAACTGCAAAGTGACTGTCGTCAGATGCGCTTCTCCTAATTTTAGTTTCTTAAAGATAGACCACGACATAAGATTAATGCTCGCACCTAAATCACACAGGGCTCTTTCAAATATTGCATTCCCAATAGCACGTGGGATTGTGAAACTACCTAGATCTTTCAACTTAGGGGGAAACTTCTTTTGCAATATGGCACTACACTCTTATGACTGCGCGACAGTCTCATAGTCTCCCAACTTCCTTTTCTTAGACAAGATGTCCTTCATGAATTTCACGTATCCCAACATTTGCTCAAGTGCTTCAGCAAATGGGATGTTTATGTGAAGCTTTTTGAAGATGTCCATGAACTTGCCAAATTGCTTATCCAATTTGTTCTTCCTCGATCCTTGACGAGATGCCAGGATAATAGGCTTCTCGTCATACTTAGGTTTGAAATTCAACTTCTCTTGTGTATGTCGAAATTTGGTTTCTTTACTATTCTTTCAACATCTCTTTAGTGATCCTCGGCCTTTGCTTTTCTCTTCTACCATAGGGTTTCAATCTCTATCTTTTTTTAGGCCTCAATGACTATTCAGTCTTTCCTCATATAGGGTTTACAACTTTGTAATCTTTCCTTTCCCTTCTCCTTGGGTTGACCTTAGAAGTACTAGGTAGATTTCCATGTTGCTTCTCGCTCAATAACGAAGCCATTTAGCCCATTTGGACCTCAAAATTAGGCAGGGTGCTTGATTGTTCAATGATTTCCTAGTCTCATTCTCGAACTTATCATGTGACTTCCATCATACTCATATGCATCTCGACTAAGCGTTCCATTTTACCAGATCTAGACTCGACTTCTTTTCTTGAGGTGGTTGGAGAGGTTTGACTTTCTCCATAGGATTACCCGTATTCTGATTTTTCCATGAGAAATTAGGATGGTTCTTCCACCCTGGATTGTAATTTTGACCATATGGGTTGAAGTTCTGGTTTTGGGGAAACTTCACCATATATTGAGTTTGTTGACAGTAAATCCCCGTAGCATTCATAATTGAAGCATTGAGATGTGGGATGAGGTCCCATGACATTGCTCGCATCTTGGTGGGCTTTCTTCAGCACATTCACGGATCTTGAGAACCTATTTGTTGAGAAGCACCTTAATTGGAAGTGGAGGCGCCTGAGGCCGGGACAGGTTTGTGAACATGTCTAATCGAACCTTTACGACTGGAGACACAAGCGGTTTACGCTATCTCAATTGGCCATTGACAATCCATTCAAAGGCTATGTTCTTGGGAATTTGATAAGCCTCACTTCATTCTTCCACCCCACTTGACTCAGCTCCCCTCAATAGAAGTGTCAATAAAGAGTCTAAATTGGATGACTCAGCCCGTGTGAAATAGTGGACTTATGTCCATTTGGTGAGAAACTATGATGGGGGAACTTTCTCAGGCAAAATCTTTGAATCTCTCCACCTTCATAGAGCGTAACGCCAAAAATACCCTAGAATTTTATATCATTTCATTACCTATATATTATGGGTATGAATTAAAGTTCAACTTAGGTTTTACAAAAAATTGATAGTGATAAGTATGAAATATAAATTGAAGGCGTGAGCATATGATTTAACTAATATATCCTAAAAATGAGAAAATTGATCGAACACAGAAATAACCCCGAGTGAAAAATATTAATGTGGTGTAAAATGAGGACCTAGGGTCAATTATTATAAAGAATAAATATCTCTGGAGTGAATTTATATGAGCAAATGAATGGCTTAAAGTGGAATAATAGAGACTTAAAATGAAATAATGGGTTTTGAGCGAGCAAGGCCTTATGAGAGAATTAAGTGACTTAAGACAAAAATGGGAAACAGAAAAAAAGTGTAGAGCTTAAAACATGGCCTTACCACTTAAGATTGATTTATAAAGACCAAAAATGTGGTCTTGAGCATTTTGAAGAAGAGCAAATCCGTTTTGAAGGAGAAAGGGGGGAGAAAAAGGGAAAAGCTTTAGGGTTTGTAAGGAGGAGTGGGCGTGGGTTAGCTGGCTACTCTTTCTTGCTCTAGGATCTGAAGTGGCGCCACAAGGAAGTTGGGAGGATTGGGCAGGGTGGTGTTCAGCTAGCTGGGCAGAGATGAAGGAGCTTGAACAGGCAGCCCAGTTTGTCTCTGGAGCTCTGTGTGTTGTTTCAAGTATTTGGTGATTTGAGCATTATGAAGTGTGATCAAGCGGCTGGTATGAACCGGGTATGATTGAGTGTAACGAAGAACTGACCGGTGAACTATGAGGGCCCGAATCGCCATTGTTGAAAACCGGAATAAATGTGAATGATGATGGGGCGGGGGATTAAGCTGAATCCGTCATAAATGTGAATTGAATGATATCGGGAATGAACCGCTGACGGGATGCAATCGGCATCGGAGAATTACAGAAGAGCATCCTAAAATTATCAATGTCCGCAGGCGGATGCACTATTGGCATCGTCGGCGATGACATATGTATTGAAGAAATATCCCGGCTTCCGGCGGAAGGATGCCAATCGGCATCCGTCATGATGGCGATATGACATTTAAGTGATACCACATGTCGAGGATGCACCAAGCGACATCGCAGTCGCGATGGGGAGACCGAATAAGTGATACCCGCGTTAGGGATGCCAAAAGGCATTGATATGATGGAAGGCAGAATAAGTGATACCGTGTCGGGATGCATAAGCGACATCATGATGGGAGGCGAATAAGTGATACCACGTGTCGGGATGCACCAGCGGCATCCAGTCGCGATGGAATCGGTGTTAAATCGGCGCTGGCATTGCGGATGATAACAGGGAGGGATTCATCAGCGGAATCGAGTCGGAAATGTGAATTGAATAGTCAGGTGAAATGGCGGCATTGGCGGGTGTAATGTGGATTTTACATCATATGCTGCCTTAAATCTCATAAATTGGATTATGATTGAGATTATTGCGTGAAAATGCATGTTGTTATATGACTAAATGGCTTCGAAAATGAAAGCATGCGAAATTGATTAGCATGAGTATACGTTGATATAATAGACATGGTTTAGAGGATTCATGCATGTCAGAGTTAAATTTGAATGAAATAGGCTGTGTAGAACCACTAAGCATGAAAATGCTTGTGAGTGTAGTTTTATCTATCATAAGTATCAAGATACTTGAGAAAAAAGAAGAAGGCAAAGATATCGCAGTCTGGAGTCATAAGAGAGGAAGTACGACCGTATAAAAATTTATATACTCCGTCATTTGCATATCATCTCTTTTGAACAAGTGGTATTTTGTAAACAAAGGTTGAAACACTGAACGCCGATCTTGTATATCATTTTGAGAAAAAGACATAGATACGCTAAGCATAAATGTATTTTGTTAAATCATTTATGGGCCTAGAATTGCATTGAAATTGTAAATGATTATGGGCTTGCCAGCTGAGAAACAGCCATAGCGAAATGACATAATAAAATGTTTTGTTAAGATAATTGAGAAAATGTCGAGATGGCGGGCTCCTTGCCCCGAAAGGATCAATAGCCCAGGGTCGAGTAGGGGATTTAGTCGAGCACTTTTAAAAACACAAATTTCAATAAACCAAACTAAAATGTTTTGAGAATAATTAAGCGTCAGGACAGCCAGAGCTTGTCTTGGATCGCCAGCCTTAGGGTCGAGGAGTTAGGGATTCGGTCGTGACTGCTGAAAAGAAAATTATCTTTCACTGGAAATAAAGAAATAATAAGGAGTCCCCCCGGGTTTCAATTCGGACTCACCATTCGGGTCGGACCGGGCTCGGGGGTCACTACAAGAACGAATCTCCTTCGTACAAATAAAATCTACTTGATGTCAATTCTCAACTTTGCCACTTTTGCTTGTGGAAAGAATCTAGCCAGAAATTTGTTTGACAAGTAATCACGTAGTGTTTATTGAATCACAGGCGGTTAATCGGCCAATCTTACAGCTTTATAGTTCAAATGAGAATGGCACAGAACTGTCAGTCGAATAGCATCAGCAAAAACTACTGCAGATTATATTTACTATATACACGCTTCCAAAAGTTGGGGATATGGCATTCGGGTCCTCTGGCTGGCTTGAGTGGGCTAGTTCCTTATAATGGCAGGGTGATCGGACTTGAGCTCGAGGGTGTTCAAAACGCATATATTGCTGGTCTCCTAATCACAGGTGGAGTAACAGCAAACGGGCGACCATAACCCCTAATAGGTGGCAACAAATTATCCATATTTTCCGCATCAGGATGTATACTACCCCCTCTAGTCGAATCAACATCGTAGTCTCTATTTTCTTCCATGGGTCCCATAGGTAGTTGCTCCATTCTAGCTGCTTCTCTCTTGTCCCTCAGAATTATTTTCAAAGTTCTCTCGATTTTCGGGTTGAAAGAATAAAGATTTTATTAGGTTCTCATCGCATACAACCCTAACATACCTCTGAGTTTGTCCTGAAACAAAGAAAAAATAAAGCATAAAAAATTTAAGCAAACAAATGTTTTGATACAAAGAAGTACTTAGTATTGATATTAGCATAAACACTACGAATAAATAGGAAATCCCGACGAGTGGCGAACTTGATAGGCGTTTGTGTGATTGTGTATTTGTGTACATGCAAATAAAGTGCCAAAGCCTATTCTTATAGTATGCGACTTTTCAAGTAATAAAATGTACCTAAGTGCCGGATGTATCACAATCCCACGGGAAAACATAGTGTAGTATGCTAAGTACCAAAATTATAATACTCCTTTAATATTCAAACTAGCAATCGTGATGGATAAGCGGAACTAAAAGTAAATTAAGCTATTACTAAAGAAATTGTTCGTTTAAGATGTAAAATTGATCAAGGATGAAAAAAAGTTTAGAGGTGTTAGTGTTACATTTGTTGGATATATTGTGGAGTGTAAAAATAGGAAATTATAGAAATATTTTAATTTTATAATTCTTAATAGTTATAAATCAATTTGTAAACATGCAATCATAATGTTACAACCCTATATATATATATATATATATTACAATATACCATAAAGGCTCAGCTTCATATAAGACTTGGATCAGAAGTAGTCCAAGGGATATGGATACTAGGAGGTGCGACTCTAGAGGTCTTTATAAGAACAAATACTATAACAATGTAATGCAACATAGGATGAATGAATCATTTTAAATTAAGTTGTTTGAATTAAACACCTCAAGCCCCAGTTCAATCTTAAAAATAATTATTCAAATACCTATGATCCAAACATTTCTAAAGTTACAACCACATATGATCAGGAATTTCTTGATTGGAGTGCCACGGTAGGTGTTATGAATCAACAAAATTTATAACTAAATTACTCCTACGTAGCAAAACTCTTGCGAGTATAGCGCGATCTAGGATCGAACACATAGATGGGTTTCTTCGTACCAAATGATTTCTGATGATAGGCTCGAAATGGTGAATTTGTTTTGGATTTTAGGATTTGGTGTAAAAGTGTGTGGAGTTGATATTGTCTGAAGTTGAAAATAAACGGAAAATAAACTAAAATAAAGTGTAAAGAAATCCTTGAAGTGTTGGGTTGCTAAGTTGGGTTGATAGGGTTACAAAAAGGTCGGGTTGACTTTATGTGGAGACTGGGGAGGATGACTTGATTCAGGACTCTTTTGTTTATTTTGAGAACAGGCTTTGTTGAGCTTTCACTTGATAACATTTGTTAGCATTTATGGTTCCTACGGTGAAAATCTATCACCTTGACCCATCCTACAATGATTGTCAAGGGCAACTAATGAATCTCGTGGATCTAATAGCCAAGCATCCTTTGAACCTAAAATTATGACTATTGATCAATGAGGATGCATCTACGGTGAAAATATAACCTCTTAACCTTCTACCTCCGTGGCTCGTAAATAGCAACTAATGGATATCAGTGTATCTAAAGCCCCAAGAATGCAATGAACCTGGCTTGCAATGTGTAAAAGAAAGTACATCAAGAGCTTTAAACCTAGAGACTATGAATTTGGGAACCAAAATGCCAAAACACAATGCGTGAAAAAACGAGAACAAAAATGCAAACCTTGCTTCCCAAGCCTAGTAGCCCTCTTCTTCAAGGTTTAGAGGCTTTAGCCAAACATCCTTTGAAGGTTGTCATCCTTTCTAGAGACATGTTTGGTTACTAGAGAAGTGAGAGAAAGGAGAGAGGAAAGCTGATGAAGGGGAGTAACGGGGGCTGCATGTTGCTTCTTCAATAAAAACTTAGATTGAGTGTATTACAATGGCTTATATAGCCTTACAAATCTGAGTGAACTACCAAATTAACCTAACTAAAACTATTACAATTAGGGTAGAAAGGAAAAACCAAACGGTCGTTTATACACAAATGATAGAGCATAGATTTCGCTATAGGTGGTGAATTTAATTTATGCTTAAAAATTTAAGCTATATAGCGGAAATTTCGATTAATAGCGAAATTTTCATTGTTAGCTGTTTGTCAATGTTGACTCTTGTTCATTGCTCCTGATGCTAGTATTCACGGCGCTTAATTCCATTTCTTCTTGCTTTGATATTCTTCATTCGACTGCTTTGAGGTGATGAAGCGATATGAAATTGATGGAAATCAACCCACGACTTTGTTATGATTGGATTGACACAGCGATTTGGCTTCCAATTCTGCAAAACTATCGCGCCGGAATGCGTCGGAAGTACAATAGGGACGAACATGTCAGATTAGGTTAATTATAACAGTTAGTATGCGCTCAAAACTATGCATAGGGTTAATAGCACTTTTGGGCCTTAATCACACCCCAACCTACACATTTGCGAGTCCTTAGCAATGCAAGAAGAAAATAATAAAAACATATATGACTATAACAAATTGTATTTGCAAGGTTAGAGTTTAAGGTTGGCAGAGGGTATGCCTAACCCTAGTAGAATCTGTAAAGGCCTTGTCAATGGCACTATCTTGAGAGAATGAATGCCATATAAAAATTAATTATCAAGGAATCTCCTTCTTCATTGAATCAACTGGAGACTTCACGAAAACCTAAGTGTTTGTTTGATCGGCTCTCAACAATATTATCCATGCCTCTCCCTGACCTAGCTACTGACCTAGCATGTAACCAACCTAAATAGATCAGGACCCACTCTTATTGAGAAAACTTTTTGTGTTGTAGGGGTGCAATGCTGAATGTCGACCTTACAAAGTCCATGCTTGGGATCTGATAACTCCCAGCTAATTAAGGCTTGGGGCACCAGAGTCATAAGGATCATTTAGGCACTAGCTCTTTTAGGTTTCACCAGGACTCGGAATGATTTGGCTCACTTCTCAGCACTGCTGCTAAACTCCTACCCGTCCACGCGTGTAGCGAGCACTAGTCGCGTGGCTCCCAACCGGTTGGCAGGGTGGGGCTTTGAGGCTTTCTCCATATACTCGGACCGTGCTCGGGTTTCAAGGCAAGCGTTGCAATTTTCCTTCTTTTCTTTCTCTTTTCTTTTTTTTTCTTTTCTTTTCTTTTGGAAGACACATTGCCTTCTTTCCACGGGGTGTAACCTATTAAAGGTGATGCGACACTAGGATAGGTTGCTATAAAGTAAAAGGAGGTTCGCGATTTTTCGACCTATCATTGAAACCCTAATGTGCTCGGTGTGTGAGTGCTAAAGGTGGAAGAAAAAGGTCTAAATCAATAAGAGTCAACTATCATTCATTCAGCCAGGCATGGAACGATCTAACATCAATAGAATTGGACAAGTTTCAATTTTTCCAAACCACGAGGTTAAATAAAACACAAAAAATAGATTCTTGATTTTTTTTTAGAAAAACATCTATAATTATATGACTTAAAGAAAGCAAGTAACCGCTGAACATCACAAAATGGGCTTGCTCAAAATAATGCTTTCTAAAAAACATCATCTGGCCGAAACTAGCCCTTCTTTCTCACACACAAGTCTCATTGTCCGCAATGGGGCTCGGATTGGAAAGTTAGGGAAGGAAGTGTTACCTTCTTGATGAGATGTGATCGTTGTTGGATAGGAGACTTCGCAAGCTTTCCATCGACACCTAATTCACTTTCAGTTTAGACTAAATAAACAAGTTATGAGAGAAAATAGAGAGGAAAAAAGAAGTGACTGGATGGAGGAATTTTTAAAATTACACATGTGTGTTTTTAAAAAGTGTTGCCTAATATATTTGGATTCTAAACTCTCTGATAACATGGTACCAAAACACCCTAAAGCAGAGTTAGGATGAAAAATTGATGCTCAAGGCAAAATCAGGAGCAAAGCAGGGGAGAGTAGCGAAAATTTTAAGCTGTATGAAAAAAATTTGCTGCATAGCAGAAAATTTAAGCTATTCTTGCGATTTTTTAAAATAAAATAATTAATAAAAATAAAAATAATAAAAATAAAAATAAAAACATTTTTTTGAGAGACAAAATTTTTTATATATATAAATAAATAAATCTTTTTTATAAATAAAAATAAAGTAATAAAATAAATCAAGGAAACAAATATATATATATATATATATATATATATATATATATATATATATATATATATATATATATATATATATATATATATATATATATATATATATATATATATATATATTTTACTTACCTTCTTTATTCAAACTTTGTCTTTATGGGGGACATCAGATGCATTGAAGTGCTGCCTTACTCTTAATTAGAAAATTTATTCATTATTGCAGGTACTGCTATTACAAATTTGTCCATGATGCCCTTTGCTCTGCTTCTTCTTGAGTCTTCATTACTGCTTCAAGAATTAACTCAAATTGCAAAAATTAATAAGAAAAATTAAGAAAAATTGTGAAAAGTGAAAAATAAGCTTAGAATAAAGATTAACTTAAAAATTAAAGGAGAAAATCTAAGAAAAAGTGTGAAATCCAAATAAAATACGATCTGATAAATAAGACAGAAAAGTAAAACAAAAGTGGAGGCGCATGCTCCCAAACAAATTCTTTAAGCCTTTGGAGGCTGCTTTGGGCGACGGGCTTGCGGGAATCTTAGGGTTCGGGTGCTCCAAATCCGAACCAGCCTTTAAGATATCTTATTTGTGCCTTCACGATGCGGGCATTGCTTGTGTCTTTGATGTAGTGTGAGCTGAATAGTGGCCACCGCTTCACGATGTATTTTGTACAAGTAGTGATGGGGCATGAGCTTTGGGAGGTAGAGTCTTTGCGAGGTTTTAGGTTCTTCTTGAGTGTGGCGAGTATGTACTCTGACGATGGGCTGTTTGGGGTTAGCGTGGCACTTGGTTTCAAATTCATGGGGATTAGTTGAAGAGATGAGTTCTTGGGATGTGCCTGGCCTTTTCCTCACTCCACTGCTTCCCCTATTGGCAATTCCTCAGAGCTTCCCTTTGGTTTTGCATCAATTTCTCTGGTCGTGCCGCTCTCCTCTAGAGTTCTCCTCCTCTTGATGACCATCTTGAATGGTGAGCCCTTGAAATAGAATGCTACCCTTGATCAATTTTTTTTCTCAAGGTCATGAAGCACATCTAATCTTTTATTCGAGCTTTCCACGAGTACAATTGCTGACTTAATTGGGGAATTAATTTCTTGCAACATACAACATCACCCACCGAGTTTAGTGGTCTAGAATTGCTTGCTCAGCTGGGAGACATTGTGATGGACTGAGTGAACGAAAAGTCATCTTTGTGGATGTGGAGAAAGGTGCATAAGTTGGGGTAACCTTGTGGAGGTGTGATCATTTGGTCTCTATATTCCCTCATAGACTTCATGGGTTTGGATTTCTCTCTGAAGTTCTTGCCCGCGCCATGGAAGGTTCCTATAATCCCTCATTGACATGTTATGCTCTGGAGTTTCTTTCCACTAAAAATATTCACTTCCATCTATTAATTCCTCTCTTGACACCCGATCACAGTCAATTTTCCATAACATCTCTTTGGGAACTACTTTTAGGAATTTTTTAGTGCGGAAAGAGCTGGTTCTTGAAACGTTTTTTGCTCATGGGTGATTGATAATGATGGTGAGAGAAAATTACGAACTTGTGATGAGGATCACAAGTGTTCAACAGTTCGTCAAATGCACTAAGGCACCATCCCTTGGCCATTGATTCTAGTGCACAGTGAGTGTTATGAATCAACAAAATTTATAACCTAAATTACTCCTACTGTCGTAGCAAAGCTACTGCCGTATGGCGGCTCTAGGATCGAACACAGGGATGAGTTTTCTTAGTACCAAATGATTTACAGTAGGCTCAAAATGGTGAATTTGTTTTGAATTTAGGATTTGGTGTAAAAAGTGTGTGGAGTTGATGTTGTTAGAGTGAAAATAAAATAGAAATAAACTAAAATAGGGTGTAAAAAGAAATCCTTGAAGTGTTGGAACGCTGGGGTTGGGTTGATAGGGTTACAAAAGAGGTCCCAGGTTCGTTCCTCACGTTGGGGAGGATGACTATAGTCAATTCGAGCAGGATCTTCATTTAACTTTAAAAACTAAACCCTAATAATTTTCCTTTTGATAGAAAGCATTTATTTAGCATTTATGGTTCCTACAGTGAAAATCTATCACCTTGACCCATCCTACAATGATTTGTAAAGGGCAACTAATGAATCTCGGTGGATCTAATAATAAGCATCCATTGAACCTTAAAAGATTACCAAGTATTGATCAATGAGGATGCATCTACAGTGAAAATATAACCCCTTAAAAGCCTACCTCCTTTGGAGTGGCTCGTAAATATAACTAATGCTGGATATCGGTGTATCTATTTAAAAAAATTTTGTGAGCCTAAAAGCTTGCCAAGTATTGGCCAGTATCAAGAGCTTTAAACCTAGAGTTGCAAATTTGAAGACAAAATGCCAAACTTCTTTGCTTGAAAAAGCAGGGGAACAAAATCACGAACCTCACCCAAGCCTAGCAACCCTCTTCATGAGTTTAGAGCTTTGTAAGAAACATCCTTTGAGTTGTCATCCTCAAGGGTGTGTTTAGTTACCTAGAAGGCGAAGAGGAGAAGGAGAAAGAGAAGGGAACATTAGAGAGGGAGGCCGAAAAGCAGGGGCTCATGTTGCTTCTTTCCAAAATAAAAAACTGGAATAAGCAGAGTAATGACCTGGTAAAGCATATGGCGCACAATCCAAAACCGAACTACCAAATTAACTAACTAAAACTATTACAATGAGGGTAGAAGGAGAAAAAACCAAAAGCGAGGTCGTTTATCACCTAACGCGGCAAAAGCGAATGTTCGCTATAGGTGGTGAATTTCGCTATATAGCGAAATTTCCGGGTTAATAGCCCGAAATTTTCATAACAGCGCTGACTTCTAGCATCAATGTTGGCTACTATTCCATTGCTCCTTGTTGCTACTATTCATGCTGCACTATTCCATTTCTTGCTTGCTTTGATATTCTTCATTAAAACTTGTTGAAATTGATGAACGATATGAAATTGATGGAAATCAAAACTTTGTTATGATTGGATTGACAGAGCGATTTGGCTTCCAATTCCTGCAAAAAACTACAAAAGGGCCGAATGCAATCGAAGTACAATAGGGACCCGAACATGTCAGTGGGTTAATTATAACAATTGGTATATAAAAAGCGCTCAAAACCTATTAAAAATAGGGTTCAAAAATAGCCTTTTTGACCTTACAATCAGGCTAACATGCATGGAACATATATGAGTAGTAGCTAGTACTGATCTTATGGCCACATGAATCAGAGACTCTGCGACGATTTTTGTATAGACATCAAATTTCCATCCTTTGTTGCAAGGACTATTATCTAATCCACTGTTAAAGAATACCCAGCTTGTTGACAAAATGAACATGTATGCTCATAATAAAGCTGGCTTTGTCAATGATTTTGGTAAAAATTTAGTTTGGTCATAATATTGTAAGTGCACAGGTCGTACAAGTAATAAAAGTGGACCTATAAGTTCGGATATCGCTCCCACAGAGATTGAAGAGAATTCAAAGTTCAACACCTGACTACTGGTTTCTCTTGCTATTTGAACTTCCATTTCAAAAATTTTCAGTATTAACTAACTAGAAATTCCACTATCTAAATTTCTACATCTATAATAAAAGAAAATTTTAAAATCTTAAACCCTAAAACTAGGCGAACAAGATTGTGGAGTAGACCTTTGAGGATTTCAGCTGCGTAAATTATCAATTCTATCAACATATTCTAATTATTCTATCATAAATTAGAATGCAGATTTGTCAAGGTAAGGTAGTATAGTTTGGATTTCTCCCTTAACATACATTTCAACGATTAGAGAGATTCATGTTCATTTAAAACATGTGTCTAAGCAATTACTTGTAATCAAAATTTTATAAGATTTGGGTATTTTTCTTTTCGATACTTCGTACCCATTTCTTGTAATTGCGGATTTCTTTGCTTCCCCAGCGAGGCCATTGCCGGATTTCTACAATCTGTCTCATCCTTTGAGATCTTGAAGAGTTCTCTCTTTCAGTAATAATTAGATCTAAACTAACGGATCTGAATCATTTCCTCAGATCAAAGGGAGAAATCTCACAATTGATTAAATTGATAGATCCTCAGCTAATTCTCCAAACCATGAGTAAATTGATGATTTATCTACATCTTTAGAGCTCATTAGTTCTTCAATAATAGTCTACTTATACCCTAAGTAATGCATCCATGCTCTCGAGGACTCTCAACTGTGTCTTTCGGAGGGCTACTGAAATAAAGTCGGATAAGAGTCCTTAATTGGGTATAAGTTATTAAAGTTAGAACGATTCATGTGAACAACACCCATTAAAATAAATTCAAAATTCTCTCAATCGAGAAATCTCTTTCTAATTGTGCGGAAAAGACCATAACTAACATGAGATCTTTCCCAACAAAAGTTGCTTATTTCTGGCGAGATCACGATGAACAACATGAAATAATGATCAGGAAATTTCCAATGCAATTGTAATCAACTGAAAGAAATGAATCCAGCTTTTATCTAGACTTCATTATATTCAAATAGTAATCAGAATTGATCTTCAACAATTTAGCTCAACTTCGAACCTTCTGAACAATACACTATTTCAAGTCCAGTAAACAAATTGAAATCCTAAGCTAAATTTAATCGACAAAGAAAAGAAAAAAAAAGAAAAATATAATACAAAAGAGTCCTCAGCTCCCCAGATGCTCTGGTTTTAGCCGGTAGGCGCACTAACTTTCCTCGAAATGTTTTACTGTTTTATAGAGCCCCAAAAGTTTGGACCCTAAATTCAAGGCTAAATTGTGGATCCCCAAAATTTTGACCCAAATTGCATTCTTGGTCGCGACCTGAAAGTGTTGTTGCAACGGAGTTTTAATTCTTTGTTGCAGTTCTCTGTTGTACCATGTAGTAGTCTATCGTGACAGTATTTGTTTCTTCAGCATATTTATTTTGTTGCAACAAAGTTTCCTTTGTCGCGACAGAGATCTCTTTTGACTGCCCCAAAACTTTGTCCTCTGAGTTTGTAGTTCTAACCATTCTATGTCGCAACAATATCATGTGTGTTCTTGGAGCAGTTATGTTGCGACATTGCCAACAATATTCGCGAAAATTGTTTTTATAGCTTCACTTCAATTGTGTCTGACCAGTTTTTATATCGCGAGATTATTTATGGTTCTTGTTGCAACAATATCTCTTTATATTATCGGCATTTACGTCAGCGACGAAAGTACATCTGCAGCGAGTCTGCTCGCTACTTAACGATTTCTTATTTACCTTCATTTTAATGTTGCGACATAGTCTATTGGTGTTGTGAATATTTTACGTCGGCGGCGGGACTTTTGCCTTCATCTCATCTTTATTATCGCTGACCCGGTTCTGTATGCAGTGATAAGACTTCTTCCTTGTGTTGGAATGTTGTGACGGGAAAAGTCGCCGACATATTTATATGTGTTAAGCTTATTTGCGTGGCCTTAGCCTCAAGATCCACAATATAAAAATCGAAACCTCCTCTTGACAGTATATGCCAACCGCCCGAACTCTTTTCCATTGGAACGGTCGAGTTCATTAAGCCGGCTACATCACTTATCGCAACTGCTTATCTTTGAGGACCAGAAACGCGTCTTTCGGTCTTGTGACATTCATTATATGTCGCGACATAACTTCTTCCATATAAGTATCTCATGACTTTTTCAAGTTGCAATAATCAGTGTCGCGATAGGAGAAAGTTCTGTCAAGACATAGATTCTGCCTTATATTTTTCATTATGTTGCAACATAAACTGATATGTTGCAGTATTCTTCTTGTATTGCTCTTTGAATTTCTTGTTGCGGCCAAAATTTTGCTTTCTTCTTGTTTTGAGTGTCGCGTGACTTCTTCCCCGATGTTGACATTTAGGTAAATAAACATATCTCATCCGCCTTCTTTCTTTTGTCTCAGTACATTGTTTATTCTTCCCATGTTTGTCGCGACATAAACT
This sequence comes from Tetrastigma voinierianum, assembly GCA_016808115.1. NCBI lineage: Eukaryota > Viridiplantae > Streptophyta > Magnoliopsida > Vitales > Vitaceae > Tetrastigma > Tetrastigma voinierianum. The sequence continues at coordinate 38,133 of JAEQBH010008346.1, forward strand.
GCAATCTTGACATAGACTATTGGAATTGCTATTTTCTACTATTCTTTATTTCTTTGAAATTTTCTCCTTTTGAATTAAACACACTTAAACACAAAGTTGGTGAATAATCCATAATAATTTAGACGGATCTGAATAATATAAAATAAGCAAGAAAAATGGGTTAAAAATGGTGAGTTTGCAGACTCAGTAAATTCCCCCAAACTTAAGTTTGCTTGTCCCCAAGCAAAAGCAAAATTTTGTTGTCCTGTTATATTTAAACTTTATTTTAAGGACATTTTTTGCTTTCTACTACAATCTTTGGTAGCCTCTGAATTGAAACTAGTTAGTTCTGACATGGTTTCAATGAAGTTTTCAATTCAGACTTTTTGGAAATTTTTTCAATCACTATCACAAAACAAAACTAATGATTTCTAAAATGTAACAGATTGATTAATTCATTTGATTTGTGAGTGTGATAGTCTTCTTTCACTTTCTCTGCGGAAAAATTGGCTAATCTTAGGGTCTAACACGATTCTTGTATATCATTTAGGTCTCATATCCTTGTTTTCATATTAGTCTTCCACTAATGGCAGGCAAATACAACCTTTAAGATCAATTAAGGTGCAGTCTTGTAAGTTTGGCTTTGGTTATTGAATTTGGATAATTGGAGAATTTAGGCTAAAAATTACCCGATTCCAATCTTCACTTTTGCATCTTTGTCTCTATCCTTCATCCTTTCTTTTTCTCTTTTGATGTCGGAAAGAAATTTTTCCCCAAAGCGATGTCATGATATCCATCACGCATCTCTCATCTTGGTTATTTTATTTGCCACTGTCATTCTTATCAAGTCAGTCCCTTTAGATAGAAGCCACTTTGTTTTCTTTTTTAAACATCAAGATTTTTAGGAATAGAGCAATGTTTTGTCTTTTTAGGCTTTCTACCACTCTTAGAGAACTTTAGGTTAGCAGCTCCCATACCAGTTGGCATTAGGGTGCTAGGTGTTGAAACACCCCTATGAACTTAATTGTTCAAGAGAGGAAGGCCACAAGACAAAACTTATTCCAATTTGACAATTCAAAATCCTTGACTTCTTCTTTGCATTTCTTTCCTTTCCTTCATTTGTTCTTTTCTTTCTTCCATCCTTCATTCTTGTTTTTCCCTTCAATTCAAAATAACATTTCCCCAATCTTATCCCTTTATGCATTTTGAGGTTCTTTTCGTGAAACCTGGGCAATAAAGGGTTCTTTACTATAGGGTTAGAATAAAGGAAGGGTTTGAGGTTTCTAATTGCTGGTTCAATGAAGAAATTAGGCAATTTGGCTCAATTTTGGAACTAGATTGTATGCTTGTGCATATTATGAGGGTAAGCTTGAAAGGCTCAATCTTCCAAGGATGGCCTATATCACTTCCTGTTAGTGGTATTGCCTAGGATTTCGCCTTGACTAATAATATAAAAAGTTCTAGGACTTTGGACTATTTGACTATGAATGAACCCAGAAGATGTCCCTAAATTTTCACAATTCGTTAAGGACTCACTTTGACCATGTGCATTGTTTTTCGAGTTTTTGCGACTTCTACATTTACCTGAGTCTAAAACTTTATTGTGTTTCCTGTGAGCTACATCTTCCTAAATCGATCATTCAACTTCATTAAGCTAAACTTCAGCTTCTTTTCCAATTGGGGGATTAGCTGCCACAGTAAATCTACTCTGAGTGGTTGTTTAGGTTTTTAAGATTTGCTGTGTTTTATTTTATATCAGTAAAAGAAGTTCATATTTGATCATGCATTCGACTCACAACAATACAACTTAGAGCCACAAGGCGTTTCAGTCATTTCTTTGAGCATGCTACAACAAATAATCAATTTGATCCAAGTGATTGATTTCTTCTTTATTGACCAAGCGGATGGCAAACAATCACTACTACAAAAAACTAAATTAATGGCGTTCATATCTATGGATTTTTTTAAATGTCATTATTTAACCTAAATATACTAAAACAATGACACTTGTTTACTATGTAAACTAAAGCATCACATTGAACTACATAAGATTAAAAATACGCTTATTTTAAGCATCATTATAGATTCAATAATATAAAACCCTCGACCTCGAACCACTTAAGCACAGATCCTTTTGCCAAAGCTCCAGCATACTGCAGTATCTCCTCTGAGAATGTTAGCTATTATCCCCAAGTCCAGAACCACTATATATAGAGTGAAACACAAAGGCCCTTTTCCTTTCTCTTTCTACGTTTCTCTGATTTTGTCTCTTTAAATTTCACATGTATATCAATTATCGATCGACTTTGAAGCTAGGGCACTGGATCAATCATGATCGATTCCTAAAGAGATGTGATTTGAAGTTCTTCTGTTTTTCAATCGCTTGGACATCGAATCGGTGAATTAAACTGTTCATAATTTCGATGGAGTTCTAGGTTGAGGGCACCACTGCGTGAAGGTCGGATTGGATTAGACCTAGGTTGTGGTCGACCTTCACCACCTTCGATGTTTCTAGAATAATCGCGATACCGCCAATTGGCGGGTTCATCGTCAAAGAAACGAGGTTAGGAACCTAAGCTTTGTGTGTTTGAAAATTTAATCGGGTTTGCTTTGATTTTAGTGTAGTGTTTGTCTTTGATGATTCCATTGAACCCATTTTGTTTTTTGAAAAACATTTTTGAGTTTATTGGTAATGATTTTTTTTTTCTCTATTTATTTTTCATCTTTTTTTAGTTTCTTTGGTTTCCTAAAACTCATAGGAAATGAGAGAAAGTGGAAGAAAGTTTGGTGGCTTAAGTTAGAAAACAAAGTATTCTTTCCATATAAATTTTCCTTTGGTTTATTTTTCTGCAATTTCTTTGTAAATTAATGGAAGATTTTGACCATTTCAATTTATCCCTTATGTGAATTGGTTGGCTTTGAAAATCGCTTGTCATGAAGTTATGTGTGGTCATTTGTGATTTCAATTTGGTTAATGGGAAAATTGAGGAAAATGAAGGAAATTTAGATTTTAATAGAAAGCTTTGATGGAGTAAATTGCTGAAAAAATGCTTGGCCTTATTTTGTTGAAGAAGAAGAAACTACGTTCATGAAGTTATGTGTGGTGATTTTGTGTTCTTTTCATGTTTGTTTTCTTACTATTTCTTTTCTAGCATTCTTTATTTATTATTTTTAAAACCAAAAATGGCTTTTAATTTTCCAATTTCTTAGCAAGAAAAAACATAAATTTTAATCAGTTCTGGAAGGTTGTTATGCTTGTGAATTGATCTTTGTAAAATATCACGAAAAGCACTAGTGGAGCAAAAGCAGGCATTAGAAAAGATAAAATGTCTTTTATGATTATATATCATAATGAATCTTTGCTCATGGTTAGAAATTCTCATGCACTGCACGTTGTGCCCTTACCGCTCTGACTTCCTTCACTCATCATTGGTATGTTCCTGCTCTTTCTCTCTCTAGTTCTCATGTTAAGAAAAGCCAAGAATTATCTTAATATTGTTTATTTTGGGCTGATATTGTATGGTTGTTTCTAAATTTATTTTATCATATACATTAAATTAAAATCTGAGACGAGTAATGTGAGGCCTTTGTGATGGTAGAAGATAAAACCCCAGAATTGGAACGAGGGTGGAAATAGCATCTAGAATGCGAGGTCCATGAGTGGGTGCACAGGCATTGCAACCTACCCAGGTAACATGATATTTAATTACTGTCTATATGGTTGTAGATAACATCATAAAACTCTTATATCTTAGTGTTATGATTTTCTTTTTTTTCTTATTATTTTATGTTATTTTATTTATCATTTAACAATAATAGTTTCCTAAGTGGGCTTGGTATTACTCTTCTTTTAATTTTTAATTTTTAATTTTTAATTTTTCTCTTTTGTTGAATATTATGACTCTCTCAAGAAATCACTCTCAAAGACTACTAGTAAGAAATTAGTGCATTCGAATAGCTATAAGAATATTTTGTGATGGTTAGAATGTTAAGATTACATAATGAAAAAAATGGTCAAATGAATGTATTGAAGATTGGACATTTTATAGGGAATTTAAATAACTTCTCTAAAGGAGTTTACTAACCTTGAGAGGGAAGAATACTACACATCCTTCTAAAAGATTTCTTGAACATTTTATGATGGTGAAGTTCTATTTTAGTATCTAGATAGTTGCCTTTTACTAGTTGTACTGCGGCTTGAGTCTTTGAAACATATTATGAAGTTGAGGATAGTTCTACTTTTGTTTGTTTAAATTTGCTTCTTCATATGAGCTTGATTAATTCTGCTATGTTTCTCATACATTTTGCATAGTTTGTTGACATTCTTTCTTTTTTTAAACAAAGGTTGTTGACATTCTTGAAGTTAAAATTGGAGAGCGGTTCCAACTTGATATGGATAAAGGAACTTTAATTAGATTTGCATCTTGATATGGACCCAAGGTAATAATACCACCTAAAGGCTGAAGGGAGCTTCACATATGCAATTTAGTTCCATCCTTATTTATTTTAATTAGTCTTATTACATGCTCGAGATCCATCATCATAAGTTTGACTTTTTAACAGTAGTTATCAAATTATGTAAGCGGTGAGAGTCACGGTTGTTCAGGATATTATTCTTAATGGTTGTTCCATGACATAGTAATCGGTAGTCTAGATAAACTTGTCTATCTTGTAGCAACCTTCCCTATGGACCCTTTATTTCGGGTACCCTCTCAAAATCATTGGTCGAATTTGAAAATCTTGCAGCCTAAAACAAACAAGGTACTATTTGTTTATTATATGATATTTATGTTAGTTATTGATCCTCCATCTTTTGAATAAATGTGTACTAGAACTTTGGCAATTCAACCAAAAGTAAGAAAAAACTATGCTTGGCAACATTTTATTTTGTTTCCTTTGCTTCAATAATACTAATAGAACATGGCATTGCTTAATCTTTCTTTCAATAGTCTATACAAGCAGCCAAGCACTAGTGGAGCTAGAAAATAAGTTGAGGGGCCGCAAAAACACTAAGGTGATGTTTGTTTTTTATACTTAATGCCGAATAGAACTTTTTTTGAGTTTAATGCTGAATAGTACTTAATAGCATTAAGTATTAAGTTGTTTGTCTTTTAACTTTGGGTAATGAGTAGGGATGACAACGAGGCAGGACTTTTTACTACAAAAATTAAAGTTTATGACGCTGAAAGAAAAATGTCATTGTTTGATAATGATTAAATGTGCAATGACACTTAAGTTAGAGTGTCATTATCGAATGTGATTTTTTTTATTCTTATGAAGCATAGACTCGATCTTGGCGCTTTTTGAACGTCATTGAAATAATATAAAAAGCATTGAAAATATATTATCACATTATATTTTTATTTATTTTCTTGCCAAGTAGCTTAAACCATCTCTTTCCAATCTCGGAGTCCCTTTGAGGACGGAGTAAAGCCACTATCATGGAATTAGGTCCATGAAGCCTCTATTTGGGAGAAGCGGGGAGAAGGAGAACTTAAGACTACTTGTTAGATGATGGAGGAAGGGTTGTGTGAAGAGAAGGACCAAATTGTTTAGGTTGTTGAAAAAAATTACGAAAAAAAATGTTATTTTTAGTAGGAACAAGAAAGGAATGCTGAACTGGGGTTATTTGCTCAAGAAACTAATTCTTAGGAAATTTGGAGGATGATAGAGAATGATTAAGCATCAACTCAGGCCTTCTTTAGCTATGAGGAACATTTCCAACAAAGAGAGCATTTTCATGGGGCTATGCGGGAAGTAGTAAGAGACGAATGACAGGGTTTTTGCATTTTAGGAGGAGAAGGAAAGAAGGTGTAAAATTTTCAAATAAGGGATTTTTTTTTTTTTTTTGCATTTTTTTGTGATTATGTTGGAACTCTCTATTTTCAAAACCCATTGTTAATCTCTCTCTTCTTCCTTTTTTTCTTAAATAAAAAAAAATCGGTTTGAATCTTGGTTTACGATGAAAAGTTAGAAACTTTTTAAATTTTAGATTCATCTTGTTTTCTCAGGAAAGTTTCAAACTTTGCACAGAGAGATGACCTTGTATTGGGATTTTCTCTATTTTTAAGGAAATGTTGATTAATCTGTTTGTTAGTTCTGATCTTTGGGCTTGATTATTGAGATGTGGTTTTGCTTTATGGTATCTATGAGCGCGCCGAGCATGTTTTCACTAATCCATCTACCGTGTGATTGGGTTTTTCAGTGCTTATCTTGCTTAATGGTATTTTTTTTTTCATTTTTTGGTAGACTAAATAGATGTTGAACTGTTTCCTATTCTAGAAACATGGAATTTGGGAATAGCTTGTACTCTGTTAATGAATTTCTCTTGGACCCCAAATGGTTGATTGATCTAAAGCTTCTGTTTGTTGGGCTAAGAAATGGAAGAGCTCATGCCAAAGTATATATGGGAAAGTAGCCAATCCAAGTTTTTCTTCATTTATGGTTTGATTGATGATTTATATGTTGCCATTCAGCCACATGATACAAGATATACTTGCTTTGGTTTTTCTATATTCTCATATTTGATTTTGGAGAATTGTGGAACATCTTAGGTTAGTTTCCAACTATAGAGTTTTACCTCTTTATTGAATTTCTTGAATTTATCTGAGATCTTTGAATGTTGATATATTTTTCGTGGGATAATCTTGTTCCTAGGTTCTGAGGTTGTTAGGTTTTTGTATTTGTCAATTCATTGTATACTTGTTCTAAGGCCATCTCACTCTCTTGTTTTGTTGGGTTTTGAATATAAAAATCGAGGAATGTCACGTCAAAATTGATACATTAGAGGAGGGCCGGAGGAGATCTTCAAAGAAGAAGCATGGACCAGCATGAGGATCTGATGATAATGAGAGTTCGAGCTAAAAGATTCAACAAGGTTTGTTCCCTGAATCCTCTGGTATCTCAAGCTGCGAGATCTAGTATCGAGAATAGATATCACTTTTTTCCAACCTTCAAGCAATTTTGAATTGACACAGAAGCCGTCTTTCATTTGAGCATGTTAGTTTTTTCAGGTTGTGTCGAACTCTTTTCTGGACAGTTTTTGTAACACTTTGTGTGGCTTGAGAAGGATTTTTCATCCTTTGTTGCACTATTAATTTCTAGCAATGAACTTTTCAGATTCTACCTTTGGATATTCCTTTGGCTCTATTGGCTAACATTTGGCTATGATAAGTTATTTTAGATCCTTTGACTAAGTTGAATAAAGTGATCTTTGGACCTATGAATACTTTTAATTGAACTTGGGTTATCTGTTATGTGTATAATTCTTTGTTCGATAAGGTAGTTTGTTCAATAGTTGGATGAAGTAAAATCATAGGATTAAACTGAATACACAGTTGGCAATTTGATTCCTTACTCCTCGATATTCTCCTCATATTTCTCGTAATTTCACATATTTAGAAGTTTTTGTTTGCAATTTTTATCATGGTCTCAAATAATTATAAGTTGAATTGGTATGAATAAATTAATACAATAGTTACTTTGAATAGAAGGAATTTTCTTAAAACTCAAAAAAAAAAAAAAAAAAAGTTAAAGTATAAAGAATGTGAAAAAGGTAAAACCTTGATTTTTATGAAGTTATCATCAACTTGCTTTTATATAGATTTAACAAAAAATATTAGTGAGATAATCAATCTTAATCATAAAATATTAAGTTTTTGAAAAAATTGGTATAAGAGATAATGACGGATAAGTTTATCACATATAATAATAATATTTACAACTTAAAATATGATATTCATTTATTGCACAATAAACTGTAATGATGATAATCACGTTCACTTGTATAAAATATATGGTTTTGGGTTTTTAAAATTTTTTTCTTGGGATTTTAGATTTTAGATTCATTTTGTTTTCTCAAGAAAGTTGAAACTTTGCATAGAAAGATGGCCTTTGTATATATTTTATAACACCATGAGACTCTAAAGTATAATCAAGACTAGAATTTGTTAATAGATGGTTTTATTTTCCATTACTAAATAATGCAAAATCTAATATCTAGAATCTCAATTCTTTTATGTTTTTGTCTTCTTGTGGAGCCAAAATAATAATATAATTTTGCTAGTTCTCTTGTAATGGTTTCTAAATTGGGTAGATCTTATTTCTTTATTTCTAAATATGTAAGTAGGAAAGAGGAATCATGCCTTCAAACTATGACTAAGAAGGTAGTTATATATAATGGGTTTGTGGAAATGGACAACAAGTTTTAATGGAGGTGAACTTCATGTACTATAGTAAATCTGATTAAATCACTTGCCGGTTCCAACGATATGAAGGAACAACCTTGGGGTTATTTCTTGAATGCTGCTGATTTTATTTTTGACTTTGTATATGCACAAGGATGAATTATTTTGATTGATTCTCAGTACTTTTCCGATATTATAATAATTATTTTGTTTAAGTTTCTTAATTGTGAACAATTCTTTGAACGAAAAATTTCCACAATTTTGATTTGTTTTCCCTTCGGAGAGGATAGGGCTTTAGGCTTTAAAATAATGAATATTTTAAAATTTTCCATACTCTTAAATATGAATATTTTCAAAATTTTCCATGTTTCTTTCATTCTGTTTTCTCAACATAAGGATTTTCTTGGACTCGCCTTTCAGCACAAGGTGAGCGGTGGTTAGTCTATAAGTCATGAAAACAATGGTCAAAACTGGGATTCAAAGAGCTTCAAAGATATCATATTAGAGTGGCGTGAAGGGAAGAGAGAATCCACAATTTTATTATTTTCACGAGAAAAGTCTCTCATTCATTATGGACTTATATATACACACTCATAAGGACCTGTTGCAATAAGACAATAAAGGAAAAGAGCGTACAATATCTAACACTTTCCTCAGTGGAGGCGTATATGTCATGTGCCAAGCTTGTTACAAATAATATTTAGCTAGGTTCTCACGAGAGATTTGATAAAGATGTCTGGCCCCAGTTGATCATTTGAATTGACAAACTAAGTAGCCATACATCTGATAGATCTTCTCTCTAATGAAGTGGCAGACCAACTTCAGTATGTTTGGTCCTTTCATGGAAGACTGGATTGGATGCAATATGCAAAGCAGCCTGGTTATCACAGATGAGTTTCATATGTTCATCATTTCCAAATCTCAACTCCTGGAGAAGGTGTCTCAGCCATATGAGTTCACATGTTGCCAGGGCCATAGCTCGATACTCGGGTTGTAAACCAGATCCCACAGCCACTACATGAAACTGTTTCTTACTCTTCTAGGATAGGTTACCACCAATGAAAACAGTACTACGAAGTGGAGGCGATCTATACAATAGATGACGGCCAATCTGCATCACAATGTAACCAATAACCTGGGTGTGACCTCTATTCTCATGCAACACACCTTGGCCTGGTGTACTTTGTATATCGAAGAATGCGGTTCTACGACATCGATGGCTATCACACTTAATTGTTTGTAGGAATTGACTTCAACCAGCACCCCCAGAAAGGAATGTCACGTGACAATGGTGAGATAGTTCGGTTCTGAGTGGTCGTATCTCCCAGGATCTCTAGAACTCCCCCTGTCTGGTCTGGGATTTGACATTAGGATCAGGAGTGTCAACCGGTTTACAATCTAACATGGGTTCTTCCCACAGATGTCTAAAGCACACTTTCGTTGGGAGGACTGCAGGCTGGATGAAGAGCTATCTCAATTCCCGGAAAGTAGTTGAGTTTCCCATTATCTTTAGTTTGAAAGTGGGTGAAAAGATGTTGCTAGTTTTCCCAGGCTACCATCTTGATCCTTTGCCGTGTGGCGATGTCATCCACATAAAGCAAGCAGATAAATACCGCCTAGAAGAGTTATGATGATAAAAAAACCGGGTAATTAATAAACATAAAATTCTTGAACAACGAGCTAAAGCGGCCGGAGCCATGCTTTCGAGGTGTTCAAGCCATATAGAGAGCGGCGTAACCTGCACACTAAACCAGACTCCCCCTGAGCAACAAAACCAGGTGGTTGCTCCATATAAACTTCCTCGGCGAGATCACCATGAAGGAAGGCATTTTTAATATCAATGAAAGCGGCCGGGAACACGCCATGACCATGGAAAGCGGACGGAATGAAAGCAATCGCGGCAACGGGAGAAGGTGTCACCATAATCGAGAGACCATAAACTACGAGTATATCCTTTAGCAACCAAGCGGGCCTTAAAGCGTCAACGACCATCGGGACCAACCTTAACAGTGTAGACGCGACAACCATTTGAAACCTGTGGAAAAACAACCAGATCCAGTGCGATTAGTCGACGACCTTTTACACGACTATGACCATTTCATCTGCATTACTGTTGCCGGCCCGGGATGGGGAAAGTGCCTCATTAATTGTTCTTAGGAAGCAGTGGAAATAGTAGAAACAAATGCAGTGGTGGATAATTGATGGTAACTCAAAAAGTTGTAAATAGGATGAGGATTGCTGGTAAGAAGCGATTACCTTTAGAAGAAGCGATGGGCAAGTTATCAGCCTTGGTAGGAAGCTGGGAGTAGGAGAAGTTGAAGGGAGAGGAAGTGAGTCAACAGGGGCCTCTCGGTAGAAGGGAAGACAAACGTACGGTGATGGGCGATGATAAACTGGAGGGACGGAAGACCATCATCAAATCTAGAGGCAGCGGAGATGATAGGAAGGGAATTGGACCGTTAGCAAGGAAGAGACTAGGAGGAGAAGAAGGGAGAGTTCCTCGAAGGTGACATCATTGAGGAGAGAAAGTATCGATGAGTCGAGGAGATAACAATGATGACCCATACGAAGTCGGAGTAGCCTAGGAAGATGCATTTCATTGGCCTTGGTGAAAGCTTGTCTTGTCTGGAGTGAGAATATGAGCAAACAGAAATTACAAGCCAAAAACCACGAGGAAGGAAGGAAATAAAAGGGTTGATTAGAGGAAAGGGAATGAGGAATGGGCATCTGCAGCTAGATGAGGCATCTGATTAATCAAATAACATCTTTGTAAACGGCGTCCCCAGCGAAAGGAACATGATAGTGGAGGAAGTATGAAATTTGTCAATAAGATGAAGCTTGATTCTTACGTTCAGCTACCCCATTTTGTTGAGGAGTATGAGCACAAGAAGACTGATGAAGGATCCCATGTTAGGACATAAATGAAATAAAGGGTGCAGAAAAATATTCCCGGGCATTATCACTACGTAACACACAAATAGAAATATTAGGCTGAGTAGAATTTGACATAAAATTTACGGAAAATGAAAATAACTCTTTGAATTTTTCATTAAAATAACCAAGTACATCGAGAATAGTCATCAATACCAAATTGACAAAATACGAAAGCCTAAAAATAAGCCTTGATCGACAAGGACAACATGCGTGTGGACAAGGTCAAAAGGAGATGTTGCCCGATTATTCAAACGTTGCGGGAACGAGACACGAGTATGTTTTCCAGTGACGGGACTCACATGCAGAAGTGGCGACAAAGTGGAAAAGCAGAGGGACCATCTTCACGGAACTTAGAAAAGACTAGGGTGGCCCAGACGATTGTGGATGAGGAGTGGGTATCGGTAGAAACATAAGTGCGGGAGATGATTGCGAGGTGAGGTGATAGAGGCCCTGAAACTCATGTCCGATGCCAATCGTCTTCCCCGTACTCCGGTCCTGCAAGGTCACAAATTTATCAGAAAAAATAATGGAACGGTTAAGAGTACGAGTGATTTTACTGATGGAAATAAGATTAAAGGGACACTCATGAGTATAAAGGACAGAAGTGAGAGGTAGGGAAGGGAGAGGATGAGCCAAACCAATACCTTTGCTCCCTGATTTAAAGACATTAGCTAAGGTAACGATGGGTAAAAGTAGGGGTAGTAGTAAGAGAAGAAAAAGATTTTATTGCGAAATGTGTGATCGGGCTTACGAGTAGAATCGGAGTTCGAGAGAAGATGTATGAGTAAGGCGAGGCGGAGACATTGCCAGAACTAAGACAGCGAGAGCCTTGAAGTGAGATTGGCTACTTGATAGCAAAGATAGGCATCATACTCACTTGTCGGTGGGGAATGCTGAGATGTGCGGGAGGCTCGGAGTTTGGGGCGGTTGGAAATCGAATGGAAGAGCTGGGCCCGTGTGTAGGTGCTGGGAGGCGCATCCATGCAATAATACAACGATCACGAGTGTGGCCAAACTTATTGCAATAGGTGCAATGAGGACGTTGTCCTCGACCTCGGGTACCATTGCGTCCTCCCGAAGGTTAGTATGAGAAACTAACACAGAAGAATCTAAAGGGCTATCAGATGGCAAAGTCTGTGTGGAGGGGAGATACGGAGGAGGCGAGCAAACACATCCATCGGGGCGGAATTTGCGTGTTGCTAAGAATCGATCTCGGAGGGTCTCTCAAGATCGGACCAGGCGAGCGGAAGCTGGACCATAGAAGGCTTTTATCGACTGCGTTTGTTGAGCCTCAAAGTCACTAGTAAGAGGCATCAATGTTAGGAACTCCTCCTTAAGAGAGGCGATCTGGCCAATATAATTAGATAAATCCATGTCTTGTTGTCGAATATTAACAATAGAAAAAGCCACCTTATAAAGGCGTTGGATATCATTCGTGTATAGAACTTTTGCCTGATTCCAAAACTTGAGCTCCATATATGGCAGAAAGATGAAGCAAAATTTTTGGATCAGCGAAACGCTATATCACTTTATGATTATTGCATCTATTTTCTTCGGTGCACCTTGTCAACACCTAGGTATAGCATCCTCGGGTGTAATAAGATGATCCTCCTTAACCACTGTCCCATGAACCGAGTTCCACGAGTGACTAAGAGATATTTCTCACTACCCGATCAATTTTTAAGTGTGATAGTAGAGATCGAGAGAGATAACAGTAAAATAGAATTTTTAGTTGCCATATCTACTTAACTAGAGATTGAATCACGTTTGGATTGAAGAGAGCCCTAATAGGAGGGCGAATCACGGTTGTGGAGCTTGAAATCAAGGCCCGAGGAACTTGGAAATCATGGGCTGTGGGCCGGAGATGGAAAGGAGAAAGAGGACTGGCCCAGTGGAGAAGGCGGCGACGGAGAGGGGGCGGCCGGGCAAAATAAGACAAAAAAAAGATGGATAAGGAGGGCTCGAAGGGTGGACCGCGGGAGGATGAAGCAGCAAGGCGGCGCCCAGACGACCACGTATGTGGAGTCCACATCACACGAAAAGAGGAGCGGCGCCCGCGCCCTGCAGCAGCGCGTGGATGCCATTCTGGGAGGAAGGCGTGACGATGTGTTGATGTTTTCGTGGCGTTGCCGCCGGCGTGTAGATCGACCTCGTGAGCCTTGAAATACGTGTTTGAAGCGGAGAAAAGCTGCGGGAAGTGTGGGTGTGAAGCGGCGGCGGCTTGTGAGGAGATATCAGTAGCGGAGATGAGATGGAAATAAGAGCGGATCTTTGAAGAATTAAGTTTTTTTCAGCGAACACGATGGAAAGAAAATCTATTGACATTTATGGGAAGAAGATCTCTGTATGTTATATTAAACTTAACATATCATGGATTCATTTCAAGTAGAACAGACATTTGGGAAGTTTGTGTATTTATTGGCGTTCTTGACTTTGAGAGGAGAGTAGTGATAGTGGGCAACTCTCTGTGAAGAAACCTTCCAAATCCTTAATCGATGTCCTTTCCTTATATAGATTTGTTAAGCCCAGCTAAATATACCAGAATAATGATAATAATTGTAATAGTAGTAATGAATCAGAATTAAAGAAAGAAAGTCTCAAGCTAAAGATGAGTATTAAGTCAGCACCTTGGGATAAAAATCGGACATCTTTCGAAACAAGGAGTTGAAACATGTCTTAGCTTGAGACTTTCTCTTTCCTTGGGTAATTTTTTTGCTTTTCTTAAATTGTGACACAAGAAAAACAAAAGAAATGACATGCCTTTTGAAGAAAAGGATCCATACATGTCTCTAGCTTGAGGTTTTATTTTTATTTTTATCTTTGCTATTTTTCTACCTATTTCTTTCTTCTTTCTAAATGGGGACACTAAAAGAAAATAAAGAGAAATTGGCTACTGGTGTTTGGGGCAAAGGGCTGATGCATGCCTTGACATTTTATTTTATGCTATTCCACTATTATCATTGCTTTGTGCGTGTGACGGTGGCTTGAGGAGGTTGCTTTCTGTCTTGTTGTCTTACAAAACAATAGGAAGCACTTTTAAGAGTCGGTTTGATTGGAGGACACCTTCTTGGAGTTTGGCCTTCCAGGTACTTTATCTCTGCAGGTCTGTTGTTCTACAGGTATGTTTATTTTCTCCCATATTAGCAGAATAAAGTAAAGATTGTTGTTGTGATTTTAATATGGAATAACTTTCATTTCATGCTTGTGTAGTGATTCAAGTTAGGCTTTAGAATTATTGATTTTCTTCTCTTACCCTAAAAGGTTACAAACTCTATGCTTTCAATAATTGTGTGATTAAATTCCCATTTTCTTTAGGAACCAAACAAATTTTTTTTAATATATTCACTACTAAAATTGAATTTTACCTTGACGCCTCGAATCAAGTCATGCAATTAGAGCGATTACACTTGGACGCATTCCTTGTAAGCCAAAATGAACCATTAAATGTTCTCCTTGGGTTTCAGCTCTAATTGAGAGGGATGTTTGTTGGGTATAATTTCTATACTTAAGTGCACGTGTCAAATAAGTAATAAAGTGGACTCAGTAAAATCAGGGATGTCGAACTCACGGGAGCAGCTATTGATTACTAACCTAGTCTAACCTAGTATTGTTTGGTTCTGTATAAAATGACTATTTACTTATTTATCCTAATTGTGCGAATGGATAATACTAATTAACAATGAATAAAAAAATAAGGGTTTCTAAGTTCACTCGAGATAATCACAATATTGGCTCGAGTTTGGTGAAATCCTAAAGCTCGTAGCTATATATTGAAGGTCAACTAGCCTATCCTATCATTGGTCTATCTCGAGCACCAACAACCCATCCTTAATTAGACTCGGCTATTGCTTCTTAGCCTTAAGCCCTAGGTCTCGACATTATGCATAGCTAGTCTTAATAACCACCGTGAACCATTAAATTCTCTTGCCTCTGGTCATCACGTGGTTTTAGTAAATCCTCGATCCCATTTCCCCATCTTCTCTCAGTCTTAGGCTCAATGTGAAATCATGCAAGTGGTGATCAAACAATCACAAGAATTAAGTGCAAAATGAAAACATCAATATCATTATCATAACTCTGTCTTTGAAAGATTAGATCGACGAACCCTAATTAGAGATCTTTTGACTCATAATGGCTAGAAAGTAAACTAAGCATGAGCTAATCCTAAAAAATAAAGCAAACATGATCGTGACCCCCTCAAATCTATGCGCATAGAATTAGTTTTATAAGCTCCTTGAACTGAGAGGGCATTTTTGTCCTTTAGGTCGAAGTTCCCCTCTTTTGTGCAATTGAGACTCTCATGTGTTGTGTCTTAGAAAGCCTTCTATTCCTTGGGTAAGTGCGAAATTTCACCGGCGACTTTAGCCCGATGAAAATTTCGCAATCATGTAAAGTGGCTACGAAATAAGGCAAAGTAGAGCCCCCTTTGTGTGAGAGAATTTTAAGATCAATAGGGAAGTGGTTGCAAAATTGTATCAAGTGTTCATTTGCTACATTCACGATCTTTCGAGTGATTGCAAAATTCACCAAAGAGCATTTGGATGCACTGCAAAAGTTCACAATCACGTGGGGTGTGGCTGAAATAGTTGCAAACATGCTGGTCTACTGATGCCTCCCGAATGGTGTATGTCCTCATCTCTGTTCCATTTGTAAAAGTGTTTGTGTTTAGAGAAACCTAGGTTATCTTCTTATTCTCAAAAATTCTGCATTCCCTAAAAACACAGCAAATTATATAAACTCACGAAAAACATCAGTTATGGGCAAAAGGACTAACATATGTATTCATTTGGAGGTTTTTAGGTGGTCGCACTCAAAAAAGCATGGAATATAGGTGGTAAAACACAGCATTAATTTGAGTGTTCATCAGGTGACAAAAATAGTAATTAAAAATGATCAAAACCATGCACCTTGATTGGGGAGAGTATAAATTATTATTACATCTCTTTAATGAATTTGGGTATGACTTTTAGTATCCTTGTCTATACACCCATCAATAAAATGAAAATCATGAAAGAAAGCATTGATAATATTGAAAAGGACCTTCCCTCTTAACTTCCGATCAAGTTACCCTTCATTTTAATTGGACTCAGTACAATTACTATGTAAAATTTGTGACACTTTAGAAACTTTTGGTCTTAACCTTTAGGTGTGTCTTTATCTTCGACTAATCTATCTAAGTATAAGGTTACAAGTGTTTTGATCAAAATGAAGAATTTACATTCATTTTCTATTATGACTCGATAAATTTGTCTGCCCACAAGTTATCATTGGAGGAGTTCTTTTTCGGCAGGTATTATTCTAATTTGAGTTCAATGTTATTTAACACACCTTGAAAGTCACCACACTAGCACTCATCAAAATAACAAAACAATATCTTAGTCTAGTTGGTCTATAAATTCTTTCATTGGTTTCTATATCTAAACTTATATTTCATGACTTTTTAGAGCAGATGGACTCGTGTGGTGATTTTTGATGGGTTTAGCACCTCTCCATAGAAGTCTCCACTACCAACATGGAAATTAAATAACGTTTGTGCTCCTACTCGTAGAATCTATGAAACTTATTTGGGAATATTTGTTGTAATTTTGGATCAATGTATGTATAGATAGTTTTGTTTCTTATCTATATATGACTTTTGATATAGTTTTTCTTATTCCTATATGACTTTCATATTATGTGTACATTTCAATATTATATATTTTGTTATATCGGGTTTATAACCAATGGAAATTATTTAATGCAGAGAAGAGATGATGACACTTGTAATAGTGTCTTCATGGTTATAAAACAAAGAACATATAAAACCAGCTGAATAAGTGTCATAGTTAGATATTATCTTGAAAATGATGAGTAGAGAATGGCGTTTTTAAATGAGTGTCGTAGTTTTTAATTCACAAAAAGATGATGCTTGTAATAGCGTCAATATGTGTAAACATATACAATGACGGTTGAAACCATGACGCTTTGGGAAGTGTCATTGTAACTCTTCAATATGACGCATTAAACGTGTCATTGATTAACTTTCTTTAGCAGTGAATGAAGTAAATATTAAAACACCAATGAAAGCAAAAGAAACACAAATGAACACAAGATTTTTGCTAAAGTCTTTATTTTATTCAGAGGAATGGGCTTTGAATACAAAGAGGATAAGGAGATGGAAAAGGTATGGTATTGTTCATTTTTTATTCCTTGTAGCCCCCTCTCATGGGTGCTTCCCATCCTTAGATATTCTTCACCTCCTCTCATGCAGAACAGGTTCATATTTTCCTATTGTATATGGTTTTTCATTTTTCTTTGTTTAATGAAATGTTGCGAGGGGAAGGGCTGCTCAATCGGGGTTAGTATAGGGTATAGGTGGGTCTGTAACACCCTAGGGGACTATAGTGTAGGGTTCTGATTGAGATTCGGTTTGTGACGGGGTATCTTCTTCTTCTTTGGACACTTTGTCTTCATCCTGCAGTGGGATCTTGGCATTGCTACCAGTAAGTTCTCATTTGCCTCATAGTAGATTCCGAGGGTGTCTGCTGTTTGTACTCTCATAGCTCATCAGTGAGAAACTGTTTTGTAATGTCTAGGTTGATTCATGCGAGTTGTTATCTCTTGAGTCCATGCTTGCCTTCAGGGCATTGTCTCTATCTCTTAAGACTGTCCTCCACTTTGTGTCCCTTTTCTCTATTTCTATCTTCCACTCTTCATCCATTTTCTTCAGTGCATCCTCTAAGTTCTGGTCCCTTCTTTTAAGCTCTGCATCGAAATACTCATCCTTGAGCTGAAGTTGTGTCTTTAGATGATTATCTCTTTCCTTCAGTTCCTGCCGCATAGACATCAACAATTCTATCAATTCTGTATGATTGCAGTTCTTCCTGGAACTTTCGGCTTGTTTATGATGGGTTTGTCTATTTCACGAGTGCGTTCGAAGGTGGCTTGACTCCTCTGAGCTATTGGTTGCATTGGAGTTTGGTTTTCCGACTGTTCTGGCTCAGTGCACCCTTCATTCCCCTCTTCTACTTCTGTTTCTTTTTCCTTGCCCTTCCCTTTGTTCTTTGGTCCTTTAGTTATACCTGTTAAGGTCGGAGGAAGGCTGCGGGAGTCAGGCTATCGGATCCCCATCTTCCCAGTTATCTCCCCTTGGATGCAGAGTTTGGTTATTGTGGTTAGGTGTGGGGTGTTCCTGCATTTACTTTGTGGAAAGTATTGAGATAGACTTTTCAATCAATTTTTCCCACATTTATCTTGTAACCCTTGATGTGTAAGGAGGATTTGTAGCCTCTCTTCATTTGTGCTTTCGGATGCTTCAGTAGGCATAAGGACATAAATGATAAAGTAGAATAACCTTGGCTTCTTCGGTCGGATCCTACGGCAATGTAGATTTAAAGGGGGTTTCCTTGTCCTTTCCATTTTCATTTCTAGCCGTGAAATTAAGATTACTATTCTGCAGTTACGGTTCTTTGACTTGTTTGGAGCAAGACCATCCTTTTGCACCCTCAGTTGACATTGTTTTCCTCTGCTCTGGTGAACTCTACCCAATGTCTTTGGCTATATTTCTTTCCTTCTTTTCTGCACCATATTCGCAAGAAGATTCTTTTACCAAAAGCACATAACTAGGTTCTTTGTGTTCACCCAGTGATTGCCATCCTCTTTTTTCAAGTATTTCAGCAAAATGAGAGATAACTTGTTTGAATCCCCTTTCGGCAATGAAGCCACTGTCTTTCAGACTTCCCTCCATTAGAGTTGCTGTTTTTTCTAAAATAAAGTTCCTTGCTCATTCTTTCGTCCGTTCTACTCTGGTTTCATTAGCTCCCATTTTTCTTTTTCTTGATCCTTCTCCCTTCTGCTTTTGCTTTTCATTTTCATCTTCCTTAATATCAACTTGCATATTCTTGCTTGAGAGAACCTTGTTCTATTTGATTTTCCAGCTCAATATACTCTTCCATGATTTCATTAAGGTTTGGAATCAGAGTGGTAGGATCAGACATGGTAAGGTCAGGACTTAGTTCTAGTTTTTAGAGAATGAGAATGTGGAAATTTGAGTAAGTTGAGAAGGTTGAGAGTTTGCATAGAAGGAGGTGGCTCTTCAGTTTTCAAATCTTCTATTTATAATGTTTGGTTGATCTTTTCATTTAATGTCGACAACATTGCCCTAGGGTTTGTTTAATCATTAATGCTCTGTCATGACAAACAAAAATAGTTATTCATGACCGCGATGTTTAAAATTTTTTAG
The DNA here is from genome assembly GCA_016808115.1 of Tetrastigma voinierianum. Lineage (NCBI taxonomy): Eukaryota > Viridiplantae > Streptophyta > Magnoliopsida > Vitales > Vitaceae > Tetrastigma > Tetrastigma voinierianum. The sequence goes on from JAEQBH010008346.1 coordinate 57,453, forward strand.
AGACAGAGCCGTTCAATTGTGTTGTGACACAGAAAAATATGTTGCGACATTTCCTTTAGTGATTTTTTGAAATTATCGTGGCTGCTGGAGAAATTAATATTTATTTCAACTTCCCTTTCAATTTACTTCTAATTCAAAGTGTGCCACCGACACGGAAAAGAGATTAATGGAGTTTTGAATTTTCATCTTTCTCTTTCTTCTCTCATAAATATTCAGTAACCTACATCCACTCATACTCATTTGAAAATAGTATGAACACTTATTCAAACTAGATCTTCAATTCAAATATGAGTATGAATGGATGTTTTAATACTTCTAATTTAAAGATGAAAATGCTTCCTAATTCAAGTGTGTCTGACACAAAAGCGACATTAATGGAAGTTTTGAATTTTCATCTTTCTCTTTCTCTCATAAAATATTCAAAGCAGCCTACTCCACTCATACTCATTTGAAGAAATAAGTATGAAGACATTCAAACTATGAAAGATTCTTCAATTCAAATATGAACACACATCTCGTTTCTTAATTCAATAAGTGTTTCACGATTTTCAGAATATATTTTTATTCAAACATGCTAACATTCCCCAAAACTTCATATATGCATTGTCATTAAATACAGGTTTAGGGAATTAGAATGACTCCCCCTTGTGGTGATTTTCTACATATTTTCTTTTACAAAGCAGTGTGCTTCTTAACTAAGGATCTTCTTTGATTTTTTCTTCATTGTCCTGAAAATCAACAACACTAACATAAAACTACTAGCAGTTAACTAAAACTTCAAATACATAAAATTCTATTCTTGAATCGATTAAACTATTTAAAACTTAAAATTAAAATTCTTTGCAGGTTGCCTCTAGGCTGCTTGATTTAATGTCATGGCGGACTCGAGGTACCAAAGTGTCTTCAGGTCCAGTAATTCTCTTTGTTTACTCCTCTAGTCTAAGCTATTCTTCATTAAACTAGTTTCTAGGCATGCTTTTTCCTACACCTTCTTGCTTCCTTGAAATCCATCATTGCCTCTCAATGTAGTTGGTGTGAGATCTTTTGGGTTGATCTCAAAACTACTAGGAAATGCATTTCTGGATTGGCTTTGCAAGGATAAGGCCAACTGCCTTACTTGAGTCTCCAAGTTTCTCATTGTGGCATTGGTATTTGTTTGAAACACGATTGTGTTTGCTTGGAAATTTTCAAGATAAAAAAATCTCTTTTCATCTGATTGAAATCCTTTTGTTCTGAGCATGAAATATAGAGCATCGATCTTCAAGCGGGTCCTTTTACGACCACGATGCTCTCCTCCTATTGTCCCTTTCGCTGCTGTGTTCTTGGAACCTGAAATTTGAGCAAGCTTTGTTGATGATTTTGTCAGGTCTAGGGCCTGGCATTGTTTCCTCCACCATATGAAAGAGTTTTAATGGTTCCTCGATGTTTGTTGGTGTATAGTGTGTTGGCAAGTTGAAGGTTAGGCGAGTGATGCTTCTTTGTCATTCTTAGTATTGTTGATAGTGAGGAAACGGGAGTGAGTTGAGCGTGATGTTCTTCTTCCATTGTTGAGTTGATGATGTCTTTGTTGTTGTTGTTAATGTGTGGTCTCACTCCAACGGTAGGAGCTCTTCTTCAACTAGTTCCTTAGCACTTTTTCTAATTCTTTCTTCTACTGCTTCCACTTCATGCGCAGTGTGCATTCTTCTTTCACTGTTTCCCTATTTGTTTATCATTGTATCCAGCTTTGCTTCTATGGCTATCGATATCAAGCCCTAATAAGACCATTTCCTTTCAACTGCTTTGCTTTGCTCCACGAAGCTTCGGATGGAGCCTTGTAGTTGCACATTTAGTAGGTCTTCAATTGCCTACCATATACCATCTGCATTTCTTCTACTTTTAAGCCCCACAACATGATGCGTAATTATACCCTTGAGGCATAATTATAGCATGATAGAAAATGATAATCCATATGAGTGGTGGATCATTCCATGCATAGGACATCTTTTCAGCAATCTTTGAATCTCCCATAGGTGTAGGGCTCTCATCTTCCCCTTGTGAAGACAATTGTTTCTCTGCTCAGCAGTGAGAGAAGTGGAAAAAAATATCCTCATATATGGTTCCACCAATTCTTCCCAAGTGTTCACTGATCTCACTGGCTAAGAATCAAACCATGTTGCTGCCACATCTCTTAATGAACATGGGAAGGATTTGCTTGATTATACGGTCTCACCCCATTCGGCTTAGTATGTTAGCCCATGCTCTGAATCTTCCCTTATGCTCATTAAGGATCTTTGAGGGATGACTTTTTCAGTAATTTGTGTTGTTGCACCATAGTAATCGATGGTTTCGGCTTAAAATTGTTTGCCCGATTGCGGGTTGTCATGCGTAGAGTATTCCTCTTAGACAATAGTGGCAAAATTCCTCCATAGTAGGCCTCTGGTCTCTCCTCACTTCTTCTTTGCTTTGGAATGGTTTGCGACCTTTCTCTTTGATTTGCATTCATATTTACTACGGATTACGCTTTGGTGATTCTTCTCAGATTCTGCAGGGTTCTCTCAATTTTAGTGTCCAAAGGCAACGTATAATACAGTCTTTTATGCATTTAAATTCTTCTGAAGTAGAAGCAATGAGATCAGATAGATCAGTGATATAAGAGATATATATAAGCGCTTAGGCTTCAAAAATATTAGTGGCTTATTGACCCGCTGACATGTTTTTGTTTTTGTTGTTTTTATGAAATTTTTGTAAAACAAAGAAAAATGTCCAAATTAACATTTATCTCTTTTGTCAGAATATTGCTTTTTAAATTCCTTCTATCCCCGGCAATGGCGCCAAAAACTTGTTAACCAATTTTTGTATAGAGATCAAATTAAATCTGTTGCAAATAACTATTATCTAATCTGATGAAGGCACAAAAACTTGACCAAGAACATGTATCATATATAAAGCTGGCTTTGTCCAATGATTTTATTGTAAATTGTTTGGTCATAATATTGCAAGTACACCAATTCGTACAAGTAATAAAAGTGGACGCTATAAGTTCGGATATATCATTCCGAGAGATTGAAGAAAATTCAAGTTCAACTACCCCAACTACTCGAGGTTCATACACTATTTGAACTTCCATTTCAGAAAATTTTCAAAATATCTAACTAGAAATTCCACTATCTAAATTTCCACATCTATAATAAAAGAAAATTTTAAAATCTTAGACTGTGGCCCGAACAGTTATTCTTTGAAGTAGACAACTGGGATTTCAACGCTGAAATATCAATTCCTGCAACATATTCTAATTCTATTCTATCATGAATTGGAATCTGAATTTGTCAAAGAGGTAAGGCAGTATAGTTTGGATTTCTTCCATAACCATACATTTCACTGATTAGAGATTCATGTTCATTTCTAAAACATGTGTCCAAACAATTACTTATGTCAATTTTTATAAGATCGGGTATTTTCTTTTCAATACTTCATACCCATTTTTTTATATTCTACTTGATTTCTTGCTTCCCAAAGGCAAGGGCCATTGCTAGATTTCTACAAAGCAGGGGCTTGTTGTCTCGTCTTGAATCTTAAAGAGTTCTCTCTTATGGACAGATCCTAGCTAACCGCAGGGATCCGAGATCATTCTCGTCAAGGAGAAATCTTTAATTGATTAAATTGATAGATCCTCAACCTGGCCTCAAATATGATAAATTGATGATTTATCTAAGCCTATTGTCTTTTAGAGCTCATTGATTCTTTAATAATAGTTTAGCATACACCCAGTAATGCATCCGCTACTCTCGGGGAATCTCGACTGCAAAATGTCCATAGAGAGACTGCTTTGGAAATCGAGTGAAGACGGCAGTCCTTAGTGGGTATAAGTTACTAAAGTTGGGAACAATTCACTTCATGAACAACACCATTAAAATAAATTCAAAATTCTCAATCCAAGAAATCTCTTTCTAATTGTGCAGGAAGACCATAACTAACATCAAATCTTTCCCAGTGGAAGTTGCATTTCTCGGCCCGAATCACAGTGAATCTTTTGGGAAATCTTTGAATCAAAAATTTTCAATGCAAATGTAATCAAGCCAGAAAAAGAAATGAATATAACTTTTATCTAGACTATTAGATTAAAAAAAGTAATCGAATTGACCTTGACAACTTAGTTAAACTTGAGAAACTTCTGAACAATACAATGTTCTGATCTGAGCAAACAGTTTGAAATCTAAGCTAAATCTAATCTACGAAAGAAAAAGAAAAATAAAGAAAATAAAGAAAAAATATAATACAAAGGAGGTCCTCAACTCCCAGATGCTCTGGTTTTTCAGTTATTGTTGCCTCGCTTTCCTCACAATGTTTCTATTTATAAGGCCCAGGATTCGTTTGAGGCTACATTGTGTGGATCCCAAAATTAGACCTAGATTGCATTCTTAGTAGACTGAAAGTGTTGTTGTGATTTTGAATTCTTTGTTGCGGAGGTCTCTATTACGACATGCGGAGTTGTCCTATCATGATAGTATTTGTTCTTGAGCATATTTATTTTGTTCGGAGCCAGTTTCCTGCGGCTCATGATAAGATCTTTTTTCTTTGGCTCTTTAACACTTTGTCTACTTGAATGCATTTGTTCCCATCCATTCTATGTCGTAACAATATCATGTGTGTTTACTAGAGCAGTTATCGTTGTAGGCGTGACAATTGTGTTCACGACGACATTTCTATCTGACTTTTTAAAATTTTTGTCATGACTGGTTTTATGTCCACGGCGATGTTTCTGCCGGTTTTTGTTGCAGCAATATTTCACATATTGTCTTGAAAAATTTGTCGCGACCAAGGAAGTGCGTGCGACGAGTCTTATCGCCACTTAACGTTTCTTGTTGGAAGCTGTTTTCAATCGTGCGACATAGTCTGTGATGGTGTTGTAATTATTTTTGTCGGGCAGTTTTTATATGGCGATCGAACTTTTGCGCTTCAACCTCTTTGTGTGATGACCTAGATTACGTTTTATCGCGATGAGACTTCTCTTCCTTGTGTTGGAATATTTGTTGCGACATACCGGAAAGATGCAATCGCGACCTTGTTATATAATGTTAAGCTTATTTATGTGTCGTGACCTTAAGATCCTTATCGCGTCATCGAAACCAATCTTTAGCTTGAAGTATGTCGCAACACTAAACTCTTTTGTTGCAACCAAGTCAGTTCATTAAGTCAGCATCACTTGTTGCGACTTTTAGCTATATCAGGGACAGCGAAGCCTTATTCTTTGGGTGTGCATTTCATTACATGTGTGGCAGAGCTTCTTTCATCTACAGGTGTCTCAGCGGGGCTTCCCAAGTTAAGAATAATCGATTGTCACAACGGGGAGAAGATTATGTCATGTTTTAGATTAACTTCTATTTTCAGTATGCAGCACATTTTATTTGATAACCTCGTGCGTATTCCTTCTGTATTTGCTCTTTAATTTCTTGTCCCGACATAAGATACCTTGTAGCGACAGAATTTCTGCTTTCTTCCATTTTTTAGTGTCGCGACAAGTTCTTCCCGATCTTGACATCCAACTGACAAACCTTGTCGCAACATTATCTTTCTTTGTCTCGGTGACTTGTTGTTCTTTATAATTACATGCGCGACACCACGAACTCTGTCAAGCGACATAGGCTAGTAGGCATTATATTTTTCTCTTACAACTCTTTTGTAGAATTTTCTATGCAGATTAAAACTGCAAAACACAAAGTTGATGAATAATCCATAATTGGCATTAAAATAGATATGATATATAAAAATAATCCGAGAAAATGGATTAAAAATAGATGGTTTGACTCTTCAACTCACAAGTTAGGGGTTGGATTAAGTCGGAGCGAACTTTAAGATTTAGTTTTTTATTCTTGCAGGTGCTAAGGAAACTAAACAGAAAAGAAAAAAAAGAGAAAAAAAAGGAAAAAAAAGAGAGAAAAAAAAAAGAAAAAAAGGTTTAGATATTAATTAATTCCTATGTTTATTCCAAACTCATTTGTTGTTTATCTCTATTATAGGATTTAGAAATCTAAAACTATGTTAAATTTTGAGGAATTTTGATTATATTTGATTTTTTTTTATATTTTCTACTATAAAACCTAACATAAGAAAATCATTTTACTTAATACTTTTTTCTTTTCTTAGTATTTTCTAGTTCTAATGGGGTTTTGCTACAAGGAGGAGGGGGTGATTTTTGTCATTCTTAGCCTAAATCACCCATCACACCTTTTAAATTTTTTCTCGATAAAGTGGTTAACTACCGCGAGATATGGGATTTTATATGTTTTTCGTTATTTAGTCGTCACCTTAGTGCGTGTATGATTGTCGTCGCCTTTGTGCGTGTGTGGTTGTCGTTGTCTTGGTGCGGTGGGTGGTTGTGTCTGCGAGTCTCGATCACGTGTTTGGTTTCGTCTTCATGAATTAAGGCATTTATTTATGTTGGACAATTTGAGCGAAGCGAAAGTATATACGATTAGAACAAGAAATTAAATCAATAGTTGTCGGTATCTTCTTGAAGAAGCTGGAGTCAAAGGTAATTACAGTTACAATAATATCGAGCTTCACTTGCACAAATTTTGAACAAATAGGACATATTTTGCCCATACTTCTGTCATGAAAGTTGTAATTCTATAGTCCTATTTTGAAGTAGAGAATTTGAATCATTTTATTTGGATCATTATAATAACTTATGTGAAGCGAACCACCATTTTAAGAAATCAAGAAGAGCACAATATCTTCGCCGGAGTCTAACAGGACTTAGGGTTAGAATTGATTCTTGATACCTTCTATGTGCATGGTCTATCTACTTGGGGTTCTTTTCAACTAGAATCATCAATTTGGGTCGGGAGACCAGTTGTGGCTGGTACAAGAAGCAGGTTCTGAGTAAGTTTTAGTGACACTTCCCCTATAATTATATCATATCCGTTTTATAAAAAATGGTCCTATAGACACTTCAACACAAAATTTTATTTTTCTTCATAAAATATGTTCTCCAGTCTAGATCCTACAGAAATTTAAAATACTCAATTTGGATAAGTAAACTCAACTTATGACATAACACCAAGGCGTATAAAATCAAAGGATAAACCCGAGGAAGCTTACCTTTAAGCTCGATTCCGGGTTCTCAGAATTTTATGACTATAGGGGCGAGGTGATTGCTTTCTTCTTGGGGTTATTCTACAAGAAGTATAAAATTACATAAATTCGAATCCTCCAATTTGGAGGTCTAATGGCAAGTGTGGCCAGACAAAACAAGGGTCAAAAAAAAAAAAAAAAACGGATAGCACCTCCAGGCCCATAAGAACCTAACTTATTTTTCTAAAAACTCATAATTGGGGATTCAAAACAAAAAAGCACAACACAAACAAGCACAAAATAAAAGAAGAAATCTCAAACCTTAACCAAACTTCAAACCCTAAATCAAAATATACCCATAGATGGATGAAGTTAGGATTTTCCTAACCTCAAAGCTTCAAAGCTTTCTTTTTTAGCTTTTCTCTTCTTCTTCTTCCTTCTTCATTTCTTCTCCCTTTCTTATCCATTCTCTTCTTCCAAATTGTGTCCTAGCTTTTCCTTAAGCCAAAATGAGAACTCCCTTGTTTTATGAGACCAAGTGTGGTCTTGTCCCTTTTTGTTACCAAGACCATGTTTGGCAAAAAATCTATTTTTGGCTTAAGTTTCTCCTTTTGTTTTTTCCTCTCAAAGTTCTTTCTATTTGCAAATCACTTATATTTATTCCATAATAACATATAATCATCTTACATAATGTCCTTTGAGTCACCTTTTTGTAATTGTATTATGCTGACTCTTGGATAAATTTTGGGTTTATCATTTTTTTGACTCTTAGCACTAAAATTCTGGAAAAATACAAGTTTTATTTTTATTATAACTCTAAACTGTAATAAACTACTAGGGTATTATTTGGGGTGTTACAAAAATTATGTTTCTCTTAAAAAAAAAGAAAGATTTAAACTAAGACAAAAATATATGGGAAAATAGGGAGAAAGACGGAAGGAAAGAAAAATTGAAGAAAAAAAAAGGTTTAAATTTAACATCTTAATCTATATTTTTAATTCAATTTATTTGATTTATTTTACGTATTATCTAATGACAAAAATTTAAAAATATTACTTAAAAAATTTAAAAATATATAAAATTTTGATTATATTATATTTATATTATATTTTATATTTTCATAGTGAAACCAAACATGAGAAAATTAATTTTTTATATTATTTTTAACTTCTTATCTTTTGAGTTAGTTTGGAACTCGGAAAGAAATGCGAGAAAATAAAATAAAGGAAAATGAAAGGAAGTACCGAAAATAAAATAAAGAGGAAAATAGAGGAACAATGGAAGGAAAAAAATTTGAGGAAAATAAATATATTTAAACTAAAAAATTTAAAATTTTTGGAAGAATTTGAGAAAATAAAAATAGTATTTTTATTATTTTTTCCTAGCACTTTCTAAGTTCAAATGGAGTCTAGTAAAATGTTTTTTAATCAACAATGAGTAGGTGTATGATGCTGAGAGAGGTTTTTTAGGACAGCTATAATTGTGAGGATTACTTGTTTAAAACCATGAAAAATGTTCCTCAAAAAAAACCAATATGATAATTGCAATTGATTTTTAAACTACTTTTATACTTTTAGGATAGTGAATTTTAAATATATTTTTAAGATAAAATCAGACAAACAATGTATGGATATATTTTATGTTTTGAAAATATTGCAACCACATAAAATATAAAACTCTTAAAATAAGATAGAAAATGTTGAAAGATAAGTGTGAAAATGTTGAAAGAGATAATAGAGATAATTTAAGAAGAAAAGTATATTTTCATTCTTCTATAAACCCATATATATAGTGTTACAGTCATTAATACTGTAATAATTATTCACAGATAAATGTGTAGTCATTTGATTATAGTGAATCATTATAACCTCCCCTTGAATGACCATCACTAGATTGTTGAGTGCGTCTCATTAAGAATCTTGCCGATAAAACCCGATTAGGACAAAACACAGACGAAGGAAAAAGAAATCTGATATCTAACATCTTTATTAAATACTTTTCATACGGTAGTGACAGCATGGCTATGCTATTATACATTAAAAACTTTGCCAATAAACCGGTGGGACAAGCACGGGCGAGAAGGGAAAAAATTATAGCATCTAACATTTTATTATACTCCCTGATAGTGACGACTATATTGTCTTCGCGTTTCCAGTTTGAAGATCTTTAGGCGCGGCGCGCGCAACACATTTGTTCTTGAATCTTGCCGGAAAGCGGGACTTTAAATAAATAAATATACTATATTATCCATTATTTGTTGCATGTTTACATTTTTTGGGATTCCGCGAGTGTAGAAGAACTTTGGCGAAATGTGTGGATTCGATCTACCTTTAATATATCCTCCTTTGATTTGCGCAATACATGCAGCATTGTCTTCATATAATATCTTTGTTGGATTATTCTTAATAGAATAATCCATGGATTCTCGATGTGTTGTATCGTGGTGATCTCGACCAAACACATTCTCTACTAGCTTCATGCATATCATGATATTACGAATGATTAGAGGAGGTAGCCTGTCGTTTGTTTAACTGATCTCCAAGATATTGTAGTATTTCCATAAGTAAATATATATCCTTTTTGTGATTGAGATTTGTGAGGGTCCGAAAGATATCCTACATCTTGCATAGTAGTAATTGTGGTTCCATGCTGGATCCGTAATCCCATGTCACTTGTCCGGAGATATCTCAATATATGTTTGTTCGATTCGATTACCTTTTAGTTGGGCTGAAGTATCTTGCTAATAAGTCTAACTAAAGAAAGTAATAATCTGAGTCGAGTATAATTTGCAAGATAAATTAATTTTCAATTGCTGAATATGGTACTTCAAAAGAGACCGATAACTTAACATTTTCTTCGCTGAAGCAGGAATGGATCGCTGGATTACTTCCAGTGACACAACAACCATGGGAACAAGGGGTATTATTTATCTACTCAAAGCGCTTCAGCACTTTTTTGTATGATGGATGATGAATCAAATACACCATTCAAACAATACTTGATTTGCAAGCCGAGACAATATCTTGTTTTCCCGGTCTTTCATCTAAATTCTTCTTTACCAATAGTTATTGTTTTGATGACTCTTCCAAAAGTCCCAATCAAATTTAAATCATCTACATATCTTGCTATTATTGCCATTCCATTTTTACTGTTTTTTGGTGAAAACACATGGACAGTGAATTATTCATATCTTCTTTGGAGAGTAAATCTTTGGCTTAAATGAAGTTAAACCACATTCGACCAAATTGTTTTAGTAACATAGTCTTTGCAACTTGATTGAATACGCTCCATGGTTTGAATTCCATTGCTTAGGCAATGTGAATCCTTCGAGGATTTTCATATATACATTAGCATCCCAGATCATATAAATATGTTGTGACTACATCCATCAAGAACATCAGTTCTTTAAGATTGCTAAACTTATCAAATATCGGGCTTGATTGCGTCATTACGGAAGGAGTATCATCATCTCCTCATAGTCAGTCCAAAGTCTTTTGAAAACCTTGGGCCCTGAGGGCGTCTTTTTGCTCTCCTTATTTCATTATTCTCATTTCACTTTCGTACAGACCCATGTTATCAATGGATTTGTATATTTGTAGGTGTTTGAACTCTGATTAAATACCTCTCGTTTAACTAGTGATCTCAACAGTGTTTTGATTTATTAACCATTTAGTAACCAATCGTTTCGATGTCGACATTCATTCACGTGGCTCTTGATCTTCATAATTTCTTATGATGTCTAGCCACTTGGAAGAAAAGCATCATTTATATGGTAGTATTTTAGATCCACATATTCTTCCTCAAATAAATAAATGATAGATCTCTTCATTGTTGTAATAGGTACATCATTAAGAGATAACTCTTTGATTGGTGCCTGCGAGGAAATTTGCCCGTTCAGTGACTTTGGGGCTTAACGATTGCTGTAATAACCGAGAGTCATAGATACTGTACTTTTCCTTTTTCTAGGATTGTGTCTTTGGAATGCGGTCTTCATTTTTAATCGTGGTTTAGGTTCATTTCTCATGTGCTGCTTTGTAATTTCTGTTGGGATTTTGATCTCGTTGGGATATTTGCGGCGGGATATGTCGATTTTAACTTTTTAGTGAATCAATAAAGCTTGTCGGGCAATTGATTCGAAGTTGTAAATGAATTATTTTACGAACTTCTAGTTCAAATTGCTTTAATACGGGGATCAAGGCAGGATAAGATGACTCTCATTCCATGTAATTCTACGCCCGTTCTTTAAATTAGGAATTATCTCCCTATTGTAGGGAAAAGATTTTCATCAAAGTGACAATCACCAATCGACGATAAAAACTGATGAAACTCGATATAATTTATAATAGATGCGAATTGACCCGAACCTTATAAATACCAAGGCGATTGTTTGAGGACCTAACCCAGGTCGATGTGTGAAACGGTGGAACATAAATAGTGCAACTTAAAGAAACTTCATTAAATCACGAAATAATGGGTTGATAACCTTTTGCTATATAAGTAAATGGTGATAAATCGTGATTGATTATAGGACGGCGAATTAAAATTTGCGTGTATAATAGCATGGCCTTGTCTTAGATAGAGCAATTTGGTTTTCAAAAGTAATGGTCTAGCAATCAATTGCAGAGGTTTGATAAAAGATTCAGCCAACCCATTATGAGAATGAACATGAGCAACAAGATGTTGAACATATACCAATAGACATACAATAATCAGATCATTTGAGATGAAAAAGTGCAGTGGCAAGGAGTGTGGGTGTGGCCAGGCGAGCGGCGAGGCGACCCCGAGGGCGGCCTGGCGGCGCGACAGAGGTGAAACTCGGGACACCTTGGGGCGCGTAAAGTAGACAAGCGCGACGCCGCAGAACACGCCTGTGCAGTCTTCGGGGTGCGCTATGGGCGCAGCGGCGTGGTTGGGGGCCTGGGCCATTGCAGAGACCCCTAAGCGCGCTCGCTGGCAGTGCGGCCTTGTGACCCAGTAGCCGACACGTATTTTGGGTTGTGGGGTACGTACTCGGCTACTGTTTTGATGGTTTGACTCGATCTTTGTTCTGAGTCAATTTTTGGACATTGTTCATGAACTCGGTTCCTGAACACTGTTCATCACAAAATTTTTTAGAAAAAAAAAATTATTAAATTAAATTAAAATAAAATAAAATAAAATAAAATTAGACAAATTTTTGGAAAAATAAAATTTTCAAATGAAATTTTGTTGATAAAAAATATTTTAAATGCATGTCGATTGCCTTGCGTGCACAGTAAATGCAAGGATAATGGGCTCTAGCGATTTATGTGAATAGTGTCTCGAGTGTGTTTAGCTTAGAAGTGGACATTGAATTTAACGCCATTGAATTGTACGGATGGCTGGTCGAGGAACGAGGGGCGTGGAGGGGCGTCCATAGGGTATTGGTCGGGGCACACCGGTGTTTGATCGACGAGCTTTCTTGGCATTTGTCGGTATTAAGAGCTATAGCACGAGGCTAGTATATCGAGGGTGATGGGGTCCTGAAACAACCTCGGTTTGGAAATCGTCTCCAGGCATTCACGGGGAGGATTAATCCGATGGTGGAAGACCATTGTTTCATACGAATCGAGAAGGTGTTAGAATTTTATGGAGATTACCTCGACACTACCGGGATCAGACTAAGTGTTCGGTAGCTAGAGTGAGAGCTAAATATTGTGGAAATGGGCAAGGACACTCTTGGACCTTGAGAGAGCCTTTGTATGAGTTCTCCCTGGGATTAGAGGCGAGAATAGGGATGGTATGTCGTGGTTGTGAAATTTGGAGATCTGGGGGACTCTACTCATAGTGGACTTGAGGATCATGGACATCGGGATTCGATGTCATCTGGGATGGATTGGTTGACGACTTATAGGGTCGTTATCGATTGTGGCGCGAGGAGGCTACGCCTACACGGGCGATACTTTCGTGTGGTATTTAGGAGGGATCAGCATGATATTTTGCCCGGACATTATCTGAGTCAGTGCTCGAGACAGTTAATTGGGTTGGCTAAGCGAGCCTTACCTAGAGGAATGAGGTGAGACCAGGACAGAATCTGCCTCGAGTAGTTTGCGAGATATGTGGATGTTTTCGAGGATGAGCTACGGACCCTCCGCGAGGGTAGTGAACTTGATTATCGAGTTACACCACAGTACTTCACGTCTCTATGACTCCGTAGGATGACACCGGTTGAGTTAGGAACTCGGAGTCGATTCGGGAGTTATTGGACAAGGGTTCGAGGGAAGGCCAAAACACTTTCACCATGGGGCGCCGGTTCTATTTGCGAAGAAGAAAAACGAAGACCCTTCGATTGTGCATTAACTACGAGGCAGTTGAACGGGGTTATGATCGAATCGGTGCGTATTCTGAGGTCGACGATTTGTGCGATCGGTTGAGAGGAGCGCGGAGTCTGCTCGAGATAGACCTTACGCCTTTGGTTACCATAATTTGAGGTTAGGGAGATGGGGTATCACACAAGAAGCAGGTGTTTAGGCGCGTTATGGGCACTTTTGATTTTACGGTGACACGCAGAGTGATGAGATTCGTCGGCATTCATGGATCTCATGTGCATAGGTATTAAACCACCTCTGGAACAGTTTGTTATAGTCTTCGTGGATGTTGATCTACTCGATTGATTTAGACATAGTATCACTTAGGATTGTGTTCTGAGTTGTTGAGAGACCATCGGTATGCGCGAGTTCGGTAGTGCGAGTTTAGCTACTAAGGTGAGATTTTAGGACACGTGGTGTGCTCCAGTGTCGGTGTTGACCCGGAAAGAAGGTCGAGTCGTAATGAGTTGGGAGAGGCGAGATGTCAATCTTCGAGATACGTAGTTTTCTTGGGTTAGTGGGTAATCTGGGAGATTCGAGAATGAAATTTGAAGTTGTCCCATTCGAGAGCGAGGATCGTAGGATTTCGCCTCTGGATCTGTGGACTCCATGGTTGGGACGAGCCACGACTAGAGAGAGAGAGATCGGGATCTTTCGAGAGAAGCTTCGAGATCTGCGGGTGTTGGTAGCAGAGGGAGGGGATCAACCTTCTTCTAGTTCGGGGAAGAGGCAGAAGACTTTTGCTTCACACGAGTTTCAGGACTAGGGCTAGGATTAGGCATGTGAGTTGGGATTGCCCTAGAGATAGGGATCACGGAAAACTGGGGCGTGCCGATTCCGATTGGCGTGAACATGAGGGCACTCGGTTCATTCGCTCCCGCCCACTAATCGCGGTCGGAGAACTAGTTAGTTGGTGCTATACTGGCACTTCCGACAACACAGATAGGCCGGAGAAATTTGGGGTGTGGGTCGAGGAAGTCAGACGGTCGGGATGGATGTAGTGGACCTTAGAGATTGATGAACGCGTGGTGGGTAGTCTTGAGCTGACATGGATTGAGTTGGCGAAGCCATCGGGTTGTGAATAATTGGAACCTTAACCGGTTGTCTTATACCGACCGACCTTGGTTGAGCCAGAGATTGGCCTTGAAGCGAATAGATGTTCTTCCTAGGATTCATGGAACGAAATTTAACCTGATAGGTCGGGATTATGGGTGGAGATCCTGAAGTGCTCATGGTGGATCCGGGATTGGGTGTCACGGTATGGCATTATTGCTATTGTTCGTGTGCGCGATAACATCGTAGGTGGGAGTGTGAGTGCACGGGATGGTCATTCACCACCCTTTTGGGTAGTCGTGGGTTGAAGGATTGTCTTTGGGACTCGTCGATGAAGACTCATAGTTCGAGTCAGTAAATGAAGAGTAATTAGAGTGTGTTGGGCAAACCAAAAAAGGGCGGATTAATCCTTTGGACTGAGAGATCTGGAGTTAGGGTGTAAGAGACTGGGGAGATATCCCTAAATTTATGTATATGAATGTAAAGAACAAGTATAGGATCGAAGAGTTAAGTTAATTGAGGAAGAAAACAGGTCGAGGCTATGCGTAGACTTAGAGTTGAATTGATAGGAATAGGAGATAACTTCGGATTTAGATACCCCTTTGGAAATCACATTGGAGCTGTTGTTAAGTCGGGCTCGATATATGGATGTCATACATGGCACTTGGACAGGTTGTGGTTAATTGGATTGTCAGCGATTACGACCTTGGGAAGGTCGGAATTTACACATAAAGTAAGGGTTATGTAGGGTTACACGTTGTGTGGATTATATACAGGTGTTAGAGGACACGCTGCGAGCATACATTCTGGGTCATAAGGGTAGAGGAGCAATTGCCGTTAGTGGAATTCGCCTACAACAACGATTAACAGTGGACCTCACGGATATGGCACCGTGTGGGGGCATTGTATGGGAGGCCATGAGTCAGATTATGTTGGACCGAGGTGGGAGAGAAACTCCATCACTTTGGTCACGATTTTGATTAGAACCTCAGAAGGTAAACGACCAACAGCGTCTTCTCACGACTTAGAGCGGCATAAGAGTTATGCCGTGTGCGGCGTCGACCTTAGAGTTCGAGTTGGGATCATGTCTTCTTAAAGGTAATACTAAGAGAGGAGATGGTCGGAGGTTCGTGACGGAAGTTATCGCAGAATTTATTGGGCCTTTCAAGATGCTCGAGAAGAGTAGACAACGTTGCGTATCGGTTAAGTCTGCTTGACATCAAGTGTCCACGAGGTATTTCAGTCATAATAACCGGGAGTATACTCGAATCAGTCATGGTGGATTGGGGGCCAGTTAAGGTTGACAACGATGGGACCTTTGAAGGGACAGTATGTATTTTGGATAAGCGTGATGATCGGGTTTTGCGACGCCAGACCGTGAGGCTAAATGAGAGTGCTATGGAGGTATGGGTGGAGGAGTCACGTGGGAGGCGCGAGAGGACACGATGCGGGCCACCTATCCCTTCTTGTTTAGGGATGAAGGTACGATTGGTTTTGGTAGTTTAAGATTTAAATGATTTGTTTACATGCATGTTAGAGTGCACGTTGCAGAATTTTGAGGCGAAATTCTTTTAGGAGGAGAATACTAAGACCAAGAAATTCTAATATGTACGGAAAAAGAGTATGATGTAATTTGGTACAAATTGTAATTCGATTAAAAATCCGAAAATTTATTCTCTAGATCTCGGATAAATACAAGCGGTTCTTTATTGGAATCGTCTGCCAAATCTAGCTAGCACGTAAATTTCGTAAGTGGGCGGGTTGGGTTGCGCGTTTTTCGAGGCATCGAGTTTCAGGTGTCGTAAAACAATTTTCGATGC